>NDXB01000118.1:6801-32824 GCA_002631895.1 Agapornis roseicollis
TTTTTTTTTTTTTTTTAAATTTTTTTTAGAAGTTCCAAGGTAGCAATGTAACCTTTTTAGAAAGGAGAGAAAGGGCTGGCTCAAAAAACACTCACCCAAAAATGCTTGCCTCAGAAAGCTGAGTTGTCATGAGGCTATGTCTGTTAAGCCTGTTTTCACTTGCATGTTCTTCAGGAGTTACTAGAAGAATGCTTTGCATTAGTCTTTAGTTGTTTAAAATACTACTATTAAAATACTAAAATATTTAAGATTGTTTGTTAGTGCCTTTTCTTGACTTTTTTTTTCTTGCTCTATGGATATTCTTTATTCCATTAAAGCAGAAAATTACTGGTGTGTTGGGTTTTTTTTTTTTCCTTGTAAAGTCATAAATTGCAATTTTTTAATTATAAAATCTTATTAATATTTTTTAGGGAAATGTAATTTAAGCTAAATTTTGGTTGTGGCTTCTCTGTAATCCTTACAACAACAAAACTAGGTATGAGCACAACTGAGTTTTGAGCGTTGCTGTTAGGGTAACTTGTAAGGACAGATAGGAAAAATAGTAGTATCTGGTCTAAGCATTTTCTCAGAATGTAAAGGAAATGCAACACAAAAGTTTAATGGCTGTATTCTTAGATGGAGACTTATATTGAACAGTCAGCAAAGCAGCAATGCAGTTGTTAGCAGCCTGGCTTCAGTATTAATCTATATTCATAAGAAAATATATAAATAGAAGGTTACATGAGGAAGAAACAGCTACATTTGATACTTAAAAGGATGTATTTAACTGTTCCCTTAAGCTGTTACAGAATCTAATAAAAATCTACCTTTAATAGTGCTTTAGATAGCCATAGTATCAAAAGTGAGGAAAATCTTAACGCATGTAACTAGCAGCAGGTTTGTTTTTTTTCCTCTTCACATAGGATTAGGAAGCAAGAAGCAGCCTGTACATCTTCTTGTGCCACATGGAGCATTTGAAATAAAGAATCCGCCCCCTTTGAAACAAAATGACATACTATCTTGGTTTGAAGACTGCAATGAGGGTAAAGTGGAAGGAATTGTGTGGCACTGCAATGATGGGTGTTTGATCAAGGTAAATATATATGTGACCATGGGGAAGCAGTAGAATAATTCATACTACTACAAGTGAGGTACTCACTTCTTGTTTCGCTTTCCAAACATGTCTTTAGTATAATGTTCTCCTAGCAAGTGAGATGACAGTAGAATTAGTCAAGACAGTGAATCACTACAGTGACAACATATTAAACTTTTTCATTATCTACATTATGCTAATGAAGTAATTAAGAACATAATATTTTCTTGTGTCTCGATATAGGAATCACTCAATATTTTAAAGCTGCATTTCTTTATCTTAAAAATTCCTTTCTTGTAATGTTGACTTACAGAGCAAGTACTGCTAATAAGAATGTGGGGTTTGATTAACTGGCAAGTTTGTGGTTTTTTCTGAAGCTGTGGATGACACCTTGGTTCTAGTTTGTCTGCTGCTTTGCTGTACTCGTGTTACTCAGATAACTGCTTAAAGATTCTAAGTGCCCCAGTGCAGATGATTTTTGAATTAAAGCACATGCACACCCACACCTCCCTGCAAGTTGGAACTGTTGGGCTACTATATCAAAACCCCTAAACTGATTTTACTTTTTTCTATTTTAGCTCCATCGCCATCATCTTGGCTTACGCTGGCCACTTGCAGAGACATACCTGAATTCTCAGCCTGTTGTAATTTCTTTTAATAGAGCTAAATATGACTGTGACTTTGAACCAAACAGTTTGTTTCACCATTTTTCAAACTTGAATGGTCAAAGATTTGACAGACTCCAAGATATCAAGTTTGATGCTTGAAATGATTTTTATGAGCTACATTCCTCTTGTGTCTACCACAGAACTCTTTACAAATAATCTCCTATCTCAGGCAACAGCCTCGGTACTGTACAATGCTGAGTTTTTCCTAGATGGCTGATTTTAAGTAATAAGAGATCCAACATCCGGAACAGATATCTAACTTTTAGCATGTTTATTTTCAGTTGGGAAAAATTCTTAACTTTTGAATCCATTTCTGGAAACTGTTATAAGTAAGTGTCAGAAGCATACTGTCTAACACTGGCTGGTCCTAATAGCTTAGCTCATGAGTGCTATCCATTGTAAAAGTTCCCTAGCTTGCACTGTTATAATTATTATGACACTGTTGTACGTAGGATCTTATTTCTTAATGGTAAAGGATGTATTTCAGGTGGGCCCATGAAATTGTTTGGGTTTTTGTTTGGTTTTTTTTTTTGTTTTTTTCTAATTTGTAATAGTTTCTTTTGGTGGAAAACTTTTCATTGGTATTACGTAACTGGTAAGCTGCAGCATTATACTATTACTCAAAAACTTAATCAAGCTATATGCTACTTAAGTACTTCTATTGTTTTCAGACAAAAAGAGTAAAAGAAAGTAAACTTCTGTTTTAAAGATCCTCAGTAATTTGAGGCATGACTTGGCTTAATAACACCCATTTTCAGACTGCATCTCAATTAGGAAACTTCATCAAGGGCATATTAAGAAAGATGACATACAAATAATAAAGGTGACACTGCATGATTGTTTTGAGTTGACTTTATTTTATCTGTGCTGTAAAAGTATACATCCAGCTATATAAAATATACAAAATGAAAAATTATTTAAATACCAAAACACCATTAGATTGGTTGAAATACTACTATAACTTTATTTTCAGTTCTTTGTTCTTGGATTTTTCTAAAGTTTGAGGTAAAAACAATCAGGGATGTAAGAACAGATTGTCAGCACACTGACCCTGAGTCCACAGTTAAGGATGATAGCATGAGACAGCAGAATGAATTGCATGTTTTTACTGATCTGGAACTTGGCAGGCTTAGTACATTTTAAGAGTTTCTTGACTTACAGGATACGTCCAAGGTTTCAACTTCACTTGACCCCTGTGTATTACCCAAATTACTGTTCTGAATTAAGATATAGTATTGCAAAGGGGCTGGGAGAGGTTAAACTCATTTTTGACTGGTGTATATAAATACTGACCATAATCTGTTGACTGATCCAATTCTATGCTCTTAGATATGTGCCAAACTACTGTAACTTTAATAGACTTGTATTATTCCAAGATAAAAAACAGATAAAATAAATATTACGAAATTGCCCCAGAATTTCTTTACTGTATTAATACTGAAGACACTAAACACTAGCTTAATCAACAGAAACATTGCCTGGGCTATCCCCTTGAATGCCAAACTCTTCAGAAAGCTGCTTTAGTTTTTCTTCTAAGATAATATTTTTTTTAACTTCTTCATTGTAGTTATATTTGAGATCTTCAATTTCTTCAAAAAAGGAAGGGCCATAGTTTTCTAGTTCTGTTCTCAGCTTTTTTGTTTCTTCCTATTAAAGTGAATGAAGGAATACACTACTTTTATCCAGAACTTGGGAAATGCATGTCAACAACTTAAGTAGTAAATGATGAGATAATAAGTATGTTCTCTAGAGACAAAAAAATCTACCCATGAACAGCACATTCACTAACAACAAACTGGGCTTCATAAACATAATGCTCAGGAGTTGACTTTGCCATAAAATATTAATTTAGATATTAAACAACTCCTCCTAGAAAACCATTTTCTCATTGTCTTGCCCAGGATGATCCCTGCAACTCACCCTTAATTGCTGTTTCTCCAATTCAGAGGCTTTCAACTGTGTCTGGAGGTCAGCTACTTCCATTAACCTGTCATTTTTATCCTCCTGTAAAATTTCATTGTGTCCTGCAAAAAGAATGGTAATTTGTTACAAAATTTAAGGTAATGAAACATAATACGATAACCTTGTCACAGTAATTCCTCATCCCCTGAAAGCTGAACAATTTGTAACAGTGTGTAAACCCAATGGGGATCAACAACCAGCAAAAATTCAAGTCACTTGGGCTTGTCTTTAGTTCTTGTGCAAATTAAGTGGGTGTTTCTAGCTCCTATAACTGAATGCAATGCTGCCATTGCTGGTCCTGCATTCAGTTTCTCTGAATGAAATGCAGGAAATGTGGTAATAACATAGTGTAAGGATCTTGTTAGCTGTATTCATCATTTCAAAAAGGGTTAATTTTTCTTTTCCCAGTCATATGGCAACGTGCTGCTCTATAGTGCTCTGCTTTTCCCTCGGGAGTCTTAAACTATTCACAGAGCTGGTGTCTGGGAAGAGATGAATAGAATTCTATGGCAGCTTCGAACCCAAGGGCAAAAGGGGTAAGCAAGAGGATTTCAATGAATGACCGACACCTTACAAGAAGTCTCTTGAGGTTTATAAAGCAAAGCGATGAACTATACATCCTCTTGGAAAGGAAAGTCTGACAAATATTACAGCCTCTTGTTTGAGATCATAAAAATCTCCACAATTAGTTAACATTTCTCTATAAAAACCTTGAGTAAGTAACTCCAAAGTCCAGGACCTTAATTTGCTCCAGTTTACACTACTCTGTAATTAATATAATTCAGATAATTCTGTAGATTTATTACCATTTTGCACATACATTTTGACCCATTTTTACTTAAGGCCCCAAATACAGGAGGATCACCATTTTAGTATTGAAAATGATTACCAGCTGAAGAAACTTCACTTGTACATGTGTGCATGTGGTGCTTATAATCTTCCACCTGCTTAGCTAGTTCTGCTTTGTCTTTCTCTAATTGGTTATTAGTTAATCTGGAACATAAAACAGTTAAAATATTTTAGAATATAAAATACAGAAGTAAAAGTCACAGTGGCCATTTCCTGATTATTCTCATGTATACTGGCAGAATTATTTATTTAGTTATTTAAAGAGTACATTACCTTAAAAGCTGAAGCTCCCTGTAAAGGCTTTGCTCTGTCCTTGTACCTTCAGGAAACTGTTTGAGAAGCTCAACCTTAAAAGAAAAATTAAGAAAGTTTTACTCTTGAAACAGTATTCAGAGATAATACAGTTCAGATGGAGTTCTCTTTGATACTGAATTAAAAAAATGAGTGAAAATAATACTAAGGACATAACTAAGTACTAGATTATCAGAGTGCTCATCTACTGACAGTTTTCACAAAGCTAATTATCTGCAGAGGGGTGTAGCCTCTTCAGGTGCTTTTCAGTAGAGGATGCAGGAGCAAAATATCAGAGACTACATATTTGAATGCAGCGACAATTTATGAAGTCTCTTAAGACTACTGTCAGTGATAGCTGTTTGGTCTATTACTAACTAAAATGGTAAGGGTTTGGGGTTTTGTTGTGGTGGTTTTTTTCTTTTTTTTTTTAATGACAATCAATCTCTTGATTCTTTTTAATGTAGCTACCCTTGACACATCATCAGTATTTGAGACACAAAAAGAAACTGGGAAGTCTGTTGCTTCAGAGTAGTATCACACAATGAAATAATTTTCTCTCTGTGTTAATTTTGCTGCTGTTGTACACTTCCTGACTTTAGAAAAGGAAAACCAAGCACAAATGAACAAAATAATTGTTTTATAGCACTGAATTCTATGTTCTATTTATTTAGCTGCCTACCGAAAATATATGACTTCCTATATTGGAAGTTGTGTGTTTGATACGTTACAACAATAATGGCCAGTACAAGATGCCTGGGGAACAAAACCCTGCATGTATTAATAAATGAGAGGATGGAAGTTAATCTCAGTGGATAGCCCTAGGGCTACATCTGCAGAGTACTTAAAAGCCAAAATTTGGTACATCTTTTCAAAGGTACCAGAGTTTAAAATTTATCAACTCTTCCAGGTGTGAAATAATATTTGTATGACATATTAGGGACTGCACATTCAGATGCCATACTGGTAATAGGCATGAAGATCCACACCCTTTATGATGGCAGAGTTAATCAGTCCCCCCAGAAAGACCTGGAATCAATGAAGCTATCATTAAAAATAACCCAGACAAACCAACAGCAAACACCTGGAAGAATACAATAGAAAAAAAATTCCCCTAAGACTGAAAGTCAGAAATATATGTTGATAATCTGTAGTAAACCTCATTAATAGCTAAAACATGTAAATGTACAGTTACAACAACCAGGGCTGAAAAAAAAACATAAAAGCATGGATCAGAGAAAAATAACAAACCAAATTCTGCCCATATAGATATTAGAAAGAAATTAACTAATATTAAGCAATTTATTCTCAGAGTCATCTGGCTAAATTTTACTCACTTGTTCTTTTAGATCTTGTAAGTTTTTATCAGTGTTCTGTTCACGTTCTTTTGCTTCCTGCAGCAGCCGTTTAAGCTCAGTAATGCTTTGGGCTTTTTTAGCAATATGCATTTCCATTTCCTTTATCTTTGTTTCATGCATCCTGGTAGTATGTTTATTTAGAGAAAGATAAGAGCAGAAGCTAGTATTTTTGCAGAAATAGAGACTGAAATACCTGTAGGAGATTATATGCCATAAAATACACTCTAAGATATGTTTGAGGCATTTGTCTTAAAAATAAATGAGCTGAAAGAAGTATAAAGAAAAATACATTTTTAGTCTTAGAATAAAGGCTTTTGCAAGTGTTACACCTTTGTGGATCTTACTTAGTGTCTGTACTTTATTAAAGGGGGACTGAAATGTTTTTATTCTATTACACATAAACCCTAAACTACCTCCTGATAAAAACATGCACATCTGCTATTGATACAGCATGCACATGGGTTGGGTCTTACTTCAGTTTCATATCTTTGATTGATTGAAATAAATTAATGTACTGAGAAAGGGCTAATATAGATACAGAAGATGAAGACTCCAAAGACAAGAACATTCTGCAAGAACTTCTGTTTACCCTGGAGTAACAGCAGTTGGAAGAAGATTCTGTTTTGATTTGAGCCATAAAAGGCTACAAAAAGGTTTTTGTAGAATCATTGAAATGTTGGCTGGAAGGTACCTCTGGAGATCACAAGGTCCAATCTCCTGTGTGAAGTGGATTTTCAAAACCAGTATGATCTACATCTTGCTACCTTCTGAAGAGCCTTCCAAAGGATCACTTGGATGACCACCCTGTCTGCCCTTCAGACACCTACTACAACATCCATACTTTGGAAGATTTGCTGCTGGGGTGGACTGCATGTTGAAGTGCCCTGGTGAGGTCCTTTAGGTTAGTAATGTCTTAACCTCAGTCACTTACTTAAAATCATCTTAAAGTAAATGCAAATAGAAGCACAACCATATATTTTATACCTACCTACAACTATGTATCAACTAAACAGAACTAAGTAGAAATGTTTTCAAATAGCTGAAGAGCTAGAAGAAAAACTATATTCAAACCACGGAGCTGATATACTAGCTACTAAGGGCCTGCCATCTTCACTGCATGTTCCTGTCTTCCTCTTCCAGTGGCTGCCATCCAGTTTTGCTTTCCTTCCTTATGCTAAATATGGCTGTCACTGACCTTGCATAGGGACATTTTACCTCAGTACATGGTTAGGGGGGAGGTTGGTGGGAAAAAAAAAAAAGACAGCTTTCTGAAGTCTCAGTGAAGTAGAATGTAAAATGGCTCAGCAGTATGGCAGAGACACACTACATCTGCAAGGGGTCCTGTGGGAGTACAAGACTGGGCATCAGCAGAAAGACTGTTCAACACTGGCATGACCTAGGATGAAATCAGACAAACCTCTCCTGTCCAGCTGATTTTCTGCCTGTGGCTGTCAGAGGTTCTGGTTTTGTAGATATCTTCCACTTCTGTTTACAACTATTAAAGAGTACTTTTGCAATATGTCATCTTACGTCATCCTGAGATCATTCATGACTAAGTACTTCTTCCCCAGATTGCTCCCTTCCATCCTTATGCAGGACACAGGCTATTTACTTATTTTAATAGCACATGCATTATTTTGTTTTTGTGTCCTTTTCTGAATTACAGCAGTACATGAGATAATGTCCAGTTAAAATTCTTGCCTCAAGGAGTAAAATTCTCATTCCTGTTCTACTTTGATGAATCCACAAACAGGTGTATTTCATGTGAATGTATCTTCTATCAGTCTTCATATTCTATATCACTCTAGCATGACATATAACTAACATCTTTGTTTGCAGCTCATTACTGACAAGGGGAGTTAACAGTAATGGTCTGGGGGTGACTGCCAAAATCATTACTTCAAAACAACTGATAGGTAAATTGCAGATAGCTTACTGGTAAAGAGTTACAGACATTTACTACCAAACAAAACATGATTTTTGATGATTTCAAAGTGTGAGTGTTATCTAAAAATCTGGAAATGGTGATTCACGCACTTCAAATAATATATTGGAAAAGATAATCGAGTGCCAGTCTGTCAGATTTTCTCCCTTCTACAGATAACAGGATCAGCTGGCTGACTGCAGTTAGCCTTCAGAACACACACAAGGGAGCATCAGCTATGCCTGTGTGCCCCAAAGAATATAGAAATCCAATGTGTCTCCTAACACAACCTCTGCACATTCGCATGGTTAAAACCTAGATTCAAATCCATTCAAGCTGGAAAAAGCAGGTTCCTGGATTACAGTTTTTATTTTAGATTATGATCCATGCGGTAAGGTACTGGAAAATTTCTAAGCTCATCAAAAATGCTGACATTCCAGAAAGCACAAATACAATACATTTAAGCAGCAAGGAACACAAAATACTTCCCTTACCAAAACTACTCACAAGCCTACAGCTAATCTGAAGAAGGGAGATAAGTAACTAGCTACTCTGTAGAAGCAGCTGACAGGCCAGTATTTAAGGACACTAGATCTCTGCTGGACCTTTATACTGATTCTACATATTGATATATAATCAGAAAATAAAATACTGCTAATATTAAACTATCTTCAAAAGAAGAAATAAATTATGAAAATTCAAACCTAATTTGTTTGCTGATATTTAAAGAGAAATTATCCTCCTTACTTGATTCTCAATTCCTACCTTGTTACAATGGACTTCCAGGTTTTGCTGTCAGCTCCATCAGTTTGGCTCTCAGCCAAATTTAGCCTTTTAATGGTTTCCTCCAGCTGTACTGTTAACTTCTCATTTAATATCTCCAAGTTATTCTTTGCTATTCGTAGCTTCTCTCCATTGTCAGCTTCCTATTGTTCAATAAAAACAACAGTTTATGGAATATTTAACCTAACGAAGCTCAGGATTATCTGAAGTGATGGTGAGATAGGGTCAGTGCTGATTTAGAGGAAAACTACCTACAAGATCACTACTGCTGTAACTTTCAGATTCTGTCTTTGGCTGCCCCTGGATGTCTCCCCTCCATGTATAATTAAAAACTCTATCATAGCAATATCAGTTCTTAGAAAAGTGTCCAATCCATATCAACCATTAAAAAAATATATAAATACACTTACCACAAACAGTAACTAATGGAAATCAAGGGATGCAGTACAATGATCATACCTTTTTCAGTTCTTTACGCAGCCTCTCGTTTTCAGTAATGACTTTTTCCATTCCTTTGGTTTTAGAGTCATGATGCATATTCAGCTGGTCCCCCATGTGAAGTTTCATCTTTTCCATTTCAGACTAAATATCAAACAGTTTCTTAAAATACACATACATTGCTTAGAAAATTTCAGATCTCCATTTCTAAATCATGGCATAGTGACAGCTACCTAGCACAATGAACATAACATTTAATCATGTATTTAAATGTATCCTTAAGGCACAGAGTGCATTACATAAAACATGCAGTATGTTATACTAAAATGAAGTTCTGCTTTTCTGTTCTGCAGCTTTTGTATTTGGTATTTTTAAAACACTTTTCTGCCAATCGATATAAATAACAGGCTTGCTGGTCCATTTTTCTACTACTTGGCTATCTGAATATAGTTGCTGAAGAGATATCAGTACCTTTAGCCTCTCATTTTCCTGTTGAAGACCAAGTAATTTCTCTTTAGAAACCACAGCTGGAGTTTTTTTCAGATCCTCATTTTCTCTTTGGACTCTCTCTACAACCTTTTTCATCAAACCAATTGTTTTTTCCAATTCTGCAACTGTCTTTCCACTTCTACCAGCCTATAGAGGGGAAAGAAAAAAAGTCAAACGAAGTAAACAGCTCATCTTAACATTCTGAGACACTCCACATCTTATTTTATCACTTATTCCCACACTGCTATGTCTGTTTACAAAAAGATGTTGTATTTTGGTGTGAGTTGAGCCCTGAAGTTTCTTGCATACTTAGCTCTTCAAAGTCAAGACAGCAGCTCCTTTATTTTCTGTGTTACTCAAAAAAGGTGCAGTTAGTCTCAAAATCTGCTGTGCTTTATGAACTAGACTGAAACATCAGCAAAATAAATCAAAGTACTACTTATTTTTTAGCTTTCTTGTACAGCAAGTCCCTCATCCAACAGACCATGCAGCTGCTTGAATGCTAATACTGTCTGAAGGAAAAAAACTTCTGCTGGATTAAAGTGACAAGAATAACTACATCTTAAAGCATAAGTAAATCTCCCTTTTCCCAAGGCATATATTCTCCTTGCAGAGTAATAAATAAATAAATATGGGGGGGGGGGGAGGGAGGGGGGGGGGAAGAAGCTTGTATTTTTTCCTTTTNAAAAAACTTCTGCTGGATTAAAGTGACAAGAATAACTACATCTTAAAGCATAAGTAAATCTCCCTTTTCCCAAGGCATATATTCTCCTTGCAGAGTAATAAATAAATAAATATGGGAGGGGGGGGGGAGGGAGAGGGGGGGGAAGAAGCTTGTAATTTTTCCATTTTTCTTCTTTCACTATGTTCCTTTCTGAGGTAGGAAAGCTCATAAAAGGTCTTCACATGCATTTATTTTCTCATCATCTTTGTAGTGACTGTTTTCCTCAGCTGTTTCTTTTTCTGGGCCCAAGCATCTCCTTTTCTTTCTACGGAGGTAACAAGCACAATGTTGTACAATTCTAGTCCCCGGAGTAAAACCTACACAGCAGCAAAGTTCTGGAAGTAAAAATGACATATTCTTTCTTCTCTAAAGTAACTGTAGAGATTAGGAGGTTTGTGTTGGTATACAATGGAGTTAAAGAAAAACCTCTGTCAGATCTTGATGCCTGAAAAGGGAGGAAGATTTAGAATCTGCTCAGACCCTTTGCATGAAACACTTCTATAAACAGGATTTCCTTATCCAAAAATGACCACTGTATAAGAGAAGCAGATACACAAGCAGTCCATGCAAAGTACAAGAATGAGAACTATACAATCTTTTTTCAGGTACCCAGAAGTAGTACTCAATTCTCCTTGTATACTGAAAGAGCTACAAAGGCACTTAAGAGATATTACTGTGAGCTTCCTTTAAAAGGTCATACAAATAGTTTGGCAAGTTAATGGCAAGGTTGATACTGGGAACTGCTGAAGCATTTTTACCTGATTTCTGAAATACTGCTCTATTAATGTAGTTGACAAGAGTGAAGATAAAATTTAATTGCATCATCTTGCATAATACATCACACAAAACACTAACAATAACTTAGGCTTTCTAACATCTGCATCAAATCAAAATCCTGTTTTAAATAAAAAAGCTGTAATGGTATTATGCACTTACATAAATACATGAATAGAATTTTTAGTATTAGGGCTTTAACTCCTACTTTTTTTGTACAAATATGATTCCAAAGATAACTTTAATCCAAAAATCAAAATAAGGCCATGACAGTGTGACTATTTAATAGTGTAGCTCTACTCCTTCTAATGGTCCCATTAACTGAATCACTGATTCTTTTAACACTTTGACAATAAAATAAACAAATAAGAGGAATCCCTCCTTGCTTTCGGTTGATTCCAAATAATTTAGCTTTAATAAAACATTGCTCTCTTTTGTATTTTGGTTTCATTTAGTTACAATGAAAAATGCTGTTACAATACTCACGCCTCTAATGCTGCCCAGCTTTCGTTCAACATCTACTTTCTCTTTCTTGAGAAGTTCACACATTTCTTTCAAGTCACTTACTTGGTCCTATAAAAAACAAAGTAACAGCAGCTTATTTAGATTTCAAACTGAGGTGAACAGTAACAAAATTACAGTTGGTTTACTTTAAAAAAAAAATGTAAAGAGAAATCAATTTCCCATTGCAATGGCACTTGCAATCTCCACCAGCCATTCATCTTCCATAAAACCATAAAAAACTTGACATTATGTACAGGAAAGATACAAATTTTCTTTCTAAGCAATCCCTAACTTTCTTCACGGCAAAGGGGGCTAAAGGTAAAAAGATGTTACCTTTAGTCTTGGCAAATCTTTATTGGCCTGCTCTAGCTGGAACCTTAGCTCAACGTTTTCAGATGATAATCTTAAATTTTCCTTTAAAACTTCTTGTTCTCTTTGATATTGATCATCTGATTCCATTCCTGATGTCTTGAAGAAACAAGGAAAGAAAAGTGGTAATGCATTAGTCACTGTATCAATTGTAGCTGATAAAAAGCAACAGAGAATTACTGGTTTTCACAGAAATAAAACAAATGACAGTTGTATTTTGATTTATTTGCCCTGACTTTAATCCCTTCTCTCGCATCTTCTAAACCTGCTTAACCTTTAAGGTAAGTTTACAAACCAGTATAAACCACTAAAAATTTTGTGAAACCAAAATTAACTCTCAGACTACTGGGAAGAAATAAATGTCAAAGTCTAAAAGACAGAAAAGTTACTGAGTGTAGTAAGCTGTGACACTACCTAGGAACAGCATCTAATTCTAAGCATATATTCTGACACATTTATTAAATACTACATATAGCATAAGGAATTTCACTTAAGTCAAACAGGTCATAGAGCAAGTCAGGAAGCGCAGTACATTACCAGTTTTTGGTCTCTAAGTTCCTACAATCTTAAATCTTTATTTAGGGAGGCTAGTAATTTCTATTACATGAAGAGTTCTTTGCATGCCTTACATTGCCAATTCAAATCAAAAGTATATGTAAGCTATTACACCTGACTAGTAAAGAGCTAAAGTTTTTGATGGTATAATAATCAATGGGTTCGTATGTAAGTACGGAATTAATTAACCATATGATCAATTAACCAATAATAATAATAGGAACAAAGTATATGGTTAATTAAAGCATATTTTTTTGTTACTGCATGTAATAATAGAATCACAGAATCACCAGGTTGAAAGGGACCTCGAAGATCATCAAGTCCAACCCATGCCCTACACCTCAACTAAACCATGTCATCAAGTTCTATATCCAGTCTCTTTTTAAACACATCCAGGGATGGTGACTCTCTGGGCAGACTGTTCCAATATTTTATTATTCGTACATCATAAGTCTTTTACAGAATGAAGGTCATCAACTAGCTGCAAGTATCACTGGTGTTATTTGCAAACCTGCTGTACCAAAATTTTAGAGTTGACAATAGTTTACGTGTGAGCTGTAAACTAAGGCTTACAGCTTAAACTGTAAGATTTAAGGTTTGCTTTATGGATTTGCCTAAGGTCTGCTTTATGGATCCACAGGGGATTACTTTAATATCCCTGCAGAGGATGCATAGGAAAGCACTCTTATTATCTAGATCAAACAATTCTATTTCTACATAATTTATACAGAAGAAATGCTAACAGACTGCTAGAGTATCAGACCTCAGGCATTTCACAAAGTTCTCCGGTTGTTTCAAGCCCCTCTGTACCACTTTGGTAAGTTTCATGTTTATCCTCGGCAATGCGTTCATTCATTTTATTATTCACATTTATTCTTAATGCTTCATAATCATGAGTCTCATTAGAAGGTTCCCCTACATCAGGCAGATTGCAGCTCATTCTGTCAGTACCAGGCTCTTCTACACTTTCATCACCAGCAGCATTTGATTGCTTGAGTATTTCTTGTTTCCTCTCCTCTTCAAATTCCTCATTAAGTTTTCCATTTTCAGGTTGGGTTACATTTTTTTCTTTTTCACTGCAGTTCTCTTCAGCAGCTTCATCTGTATTTTTGTTTTTCAACCCTTCCCTAGAAATATCTGTGTCCTTGCATTTCTCACTATCTTCAGGATGCTGTTCAGGAGACACCTCTGTGCTTGTATCCATGGTAGCCTCATGCCCTTCATTAGGCATGATGCATGTTTGCATGTCTGCTTCCTCATCTATTTCATTGTCATCAGTAATGCTATGATTAGTCAAATGTTTGATTTCATTCCTACTTGAAACAGACTGCTTTTGAAGGGAATTCAAATACTTTTGTTTACTGATACTGACAGGAACAGACTCGGACAGTTCAGTTTGGTCACCTGTACTCTGATGTAAGTTGAACATAGAATGAAGCATGAAAAAAAAGCAGAAGACAATAAAACAAAACAGGAAATAAAGAAACCTAGAATGTACTGGCAAAGCTATTTCTTGAAAGACTGCTATACCCTAATAATGCAATATTTGCAAGATAATGAACCTTGTAAAAATCAAAAGACAACAAAAATGCATAACTGAAATGCAACTCAGCAATTCCTCATACTCTGTGTATCCCAAATTTTCAATCAATATGGAATATGAAAATAGTCCCTCAGTTGCAGACTCACATATTTAAAACTTACATATCCCTTATTTCTCCACATATGCTAGGATGCTGAATAGTTCAACTTCTAAATGCAGAACGCAGAAACTGTTAAGTTTTGGGGTCTGGGGATGGAGTTGTTGTGTTTTTTTTAAAAACACTAAAAACTAAGTATTTCACATCCTATTCTAGAAAGCAATAGTTTTGAATAAAAAAAAACCCTAAATGACACAGAATACCAAATGGATAACAAATATTTTTGTTAAACAGGTGCAATTCTTCTAGGTAATATGGTTACAAAATTAGCTTACTGATGGTCTAGAATACGCCTGTCTTGAGTATTGTTTCTGCAATGCGTGAAGCTTTTCCTGGAGGTACTGATTTTTGAAATGTAATTCTTCTACAACAGAATCTCGTGGGATCGCTTGCTGTGTTCTACATCAAAAAATGAATCAAGCCAAAACAAACAAATGGTCATTAATGCAGATAATCATCCCTTAAAGTAAAATTCCCCATGAACTTCTGGATGTCTAGACTGGATTTTCTAGGATTACTGGGCTAGTTATTCTAAATCAATGCTAGCCATCTACGCTATTTCAAGTAATCCCCATGAATCAAAAGTAAGTACTTTGGCAAAAGGAGTCTGCTCTTTTGCGATGTGTACAGCTTTTTTTACTCGGGTCCACTATCAACTGTGATAGTGGAAACACTGATTAAGAATACAGTCTGTAACTGCAACTTAGCAGTTCCTGTAACTTTCAAAAACTCTAATAAACTGTAATTATAATTTTACACAATAGGAACTAGACATTTTTCATATTATTTCGCTTTTTAGAATAATGAACCAATGCTGCATATTTTCTGAACATGCACAGTTGCTGAAAAGTAGCTTTAAGTTTGCTCATCAGAGACACAAGGAAGGATTTTTGAAATTCCTATCAATTATCTTTTGCCCTTAGTGAATCAGGGGGTCTAACACAGACTATCTCCTTCCACACGTATTTTCTTCTTGTTTAGATTTTTTGGTTTTCATAGATCCTTTTAAAATGCCTCTCACCTTATGTGAGCAACTTCATTTTCTAAATCTAGATTCCGTTTTCTTAGTTCTTCCAGTCCCTTTTCAGTCTCTAAGGCTCTTACTCCAATAACACGGTCAACAGTGACACCAGTAGTTTTCAGTTTCTTCTGTAAAGTAATTTTCTCTTTTTCAGTCCTGCAACATCCAGTAACTACATTTAAAACTTTATTTGATAACATTTGCTTTAGGAGAATGTATTTTCTGTCTTAAGGAATCTACATTTGTAACATATTTGCTCACTGAACCACACCCCCTTGTCTGCTTAGTAAGGTTACATACAAAAAAAAAAAGCCACGCCAAAACCAAACCTGGAAGAAACAATGAACATTTAAGTCAGTCTCATGCATGTCATAAACCACTTGCTGCTCTTGCCCATCTTCTATGTGAAATTCATGGAAGACTTACAGAGAATAAATGCTATCTTGAAGCAATTTCAAACCAAATCCAACAACAGCTACGATCACCATCACAGTTTCCCTTCTCTTCCACATCTTTTATCAGTAAAACCCTGCCACTACTGTACTGAAGTAAACATAACATTTGCAGAGGGTTTGCACATGTAATTTTTTTAAAAGGCATCCAACTCATAATCGTAGAACCATAAGTACTGCAGTAGCACTACACATAGCAGTAGCAGTGTTCAAGCCTAGTAATGTAAGAAACAGTCTCTCTTCATAAAGCTGTTTTTGTTTCATGGGCAGAACAGAATATTATATGCAAGAAGCATAATCACAGAATAGTTGGGGTTAGAAAGGACCTCAAGATCATCTAGTTCCAACACCCCTGCCATAAGCAGGGACACCTCACACTAAACCATGTCACCCAAGGCTCTGTCCAACCTGGCCTTGAACACTGCCAAGCATGGAGCACTCACGACCTCCCTGGGCAACCCATTCCAGCACCTCACCACCCTAACAGGAAAGAATTTCTTCCTTACATCTAATCTAAACTTCCCCTGTTTAACTCTTAACCTGTTACCTTGTCCTGTCACTACAGTCCCTAATGAAAAGTCCATCCCCAGCATCCCTGTAGGCCCCCTTTCAGACACTGGAAGGCTGCTATGAGGTCTTCATGCAGCCTTCTCTACTCCAGGCTGAACAGCCCCAACCTTTCCAGCCTGTCTTCACACAGGAGGTACTCCAGTTCCCTGATCATCCTCGTGGCCCTCCTCTGGACTTGTTCCAACAGCTCCATGTCCTATTTATGTTGAGTACACCAGAACTGCACACAATACTGCAGGTGAGGTCTCATGAGAGCAGAGTGGAGGGGCAGGATCACGCTCCTTATGATGGACTTTATAGTTTTATTCAAGGACAGTTTCTCCTAATGAAGGTTTTGGCTTCCACAAGGGAAAAGGTACTAGAAGAATAGCCTGCTTCTTGAAAAATAACTAATCCTTTTAATCTCAATAGCAATGTCAAATTCTATACATCAATCTTACAAACATTCTGAACTGTTCCAATTTTTACAAGACAAACATTTGGATTTCCCTTATGCCATAATTTCGTAACAGTCTATAAACCCAACTCACTTGCTATAAATTTCCTTCAATGTATTCAACTGTTTGGCTAAAGCATTTGCTTCTTTTTCCTTTTCCCTTAGCTTGTTCCGCAATCCTTCCATTCTGATTTGCCATTTTTTGTTTTCTTCCCATTTAAGTATTTCCTCCTTGGAGGTCTGTGAAGAACATAATAATAAGCAAACATGTTAAAAGCTAGAAATGGTATATTCTTCATTTATCAGTTTAAAACATGAAGCCATAGCAGGCATATATTATTTACCTCATCTATCAAAAGGTAAATAGCAGTATGCTGTGGTGACTGGTGTAGTTCTATGTATCCTTTTACTCTGAATTACACGTTAGTAAAGTAACAGATTAAAAAAGTGTTTTTCTATGCCAATTTACAGCAGATCTGCAGCTCACCAGGCGTTTATGTGCCCCTGCCGCACAGCTATACAACTGGTCATCTTAGTATATTTTTTCCTATGAGAAATGGAATCTCTACTTACATTTCAGTAGCTGGAAATTATACATCAGATAAAACCTGTACCTATGTGATCACGAATGGTTACTGAAAACAGGTCAGTAACAGTTAATATTTCTGTAAGCAATTTGGGTTTTTTTTAAACTTGTATTTTCTTCAGTACTTTCTTCAGTACCCCTGTACTTGCCTTTCTGTCTTCATTCTGAACAGTCACTGCTACTAAGGGACAGATATAAAGCAAAATCTTGGAAAAAGGAAAATACATGCAAAGTCTGAGAAAAGTATCTCTAGATACTAACCAAAAGGTATTTAAAAAGATTCTAATTAATTGGATGTGTAAATGTAGTAATCAAATAATGTTTAATATCAAAAATAATCTGAATGCATTCTATAATATTCCTGTATACTTTATAATTACTGTGGTAAGCCACTAATTAGGTACTGAAGTAGTAAAATAACAAGCAAAACCCCAAACAAAACAACTGGTAAACACATCTCCAATTGCTCTTGTACCTCTTCTATGTGGAGATCACTACTGTGAAGGATAATCACTTACATAGACATCATCTTTTTTAGGATTCACGCTGTTACTCCTAAGTACTTCATGTTTTATCCCTGCATTAATTTCACAAATGCACATTTGACAGCACTTACGTAATCAATTTCACTGCTACCTATAAATCTTAGTTTTCTAAGATTTGTAATGGATCTTCAATTCTCCAAGGGCAGAAAAACATTAATATACCAGTACTAAGCCACAAGAGCAGTAAAAAAAACCAGCATGGAAAACATGGAGAAGTTACAGTCATGAAACTACTTTTCTCCATATATACTTTGGCTGGGGTTTTCTGAGAGGCAGGTAGGGTTGAAGTGCCTTGACCTCGGCTGATAATGTCTTTCAAAGCCACAATCCAAATACCACATACCTTGTCTTCTCTTACACCTTTTTTGTCTGTTTCGTCACACTTCTTCTCAAGTTCACTTTCCAACTTCTTAATTTTTTTCTGAAGTGCATCTATCAGGTTTTGCTCATCAGCTTTGCTCTGAAAAATTACAAACTTTTACAAACTTCAATTTTAATGACCACTACCTAACTATTTTCTCCACTCAAAAACCAAGGACTTTAACTCCAATTGGTAGAGTTAGTTAACAACCTAAATGATCTTTTTAAAATTATCTTTAAATTATTAAAGTATTAGAATATAACTTTGCATTCTAAAGTGAATAATCAGCAACAAGGAGCTGAATTAAAAAAGTAAGTTAGATGATTCTACTATAAATTCTTCACTTCTATTCTGAAAGGGGAAATAAGAAAAGGAAAATCACAAAATTCCATTTCTGAAAGAAGCCTTCAAAGTGGTGATTTAACTCCTCAAACTCTTTCAAACATTTCAAGGAGCAAGTATTCTTCAGTCTCTTCCTTCCTTTCCTTTCATTTGAAACATGCTTCAAACAGCAAAAGCTAACAGTTCATATGTAACTCAGCTGATGAGCAAAAGTAACATTTCAAATCCAGTATGTCTCAATGCCTGCCAAAAGTACTCAGTCTTATCCCCAAACCCAGCACATCTATGCAGAAACTTGACCAAGATCGAACATATTTTTAAAAATCAGTTCTACCTGAATGTTACTGCTTAGCCTCTTAACCCGTTTCTTCAGCTCTTCATTTTCTTCTGCCAATTCATTTTTTTCTTTCAACATTTTAGCAAATGCTTTTTGTTTCCTCTGAAGTTCTTGGTTCAATTCATCCCTTTCATCAGACAAGGAAGTTTCCCTGGTTTTGCTTGTTTTAAGGTTATCTGTAAGTTTTGTAATCTGATTATTTAATTCTTCTATCTGTGTCTAGAAGAAAACAAACAAAAGAGCAAACCCCTCAAATCAGGATTATCAGTAATACAACAGTGCAATACAATATTACCTAGTACTCACCGTAAACCCCTTTGTTTGTCTGTCAACAATCTCCTGGACATTCATATATGCCTCTTTTTGTGATGCAGCAGAAATAATCTGCTGTTCAGCATTAGCAGTCATTTCTGCTCTGAGTTCCAGAATTGCTTTACTCAAAGCCTGAAAACAGTAAATTCAATTTCTTTTAAGTGCAGATGTTGCTAATATGAGCATTACAAAACAATAAAAGGCAACTGTATTTTACTATGTTATATTATGCAGTTATATTCTCCTGCTGTACCATACATAGAATTCTTAAGCACTTAGCAACATTAAACATTTATGTGATATAGGGATTAATTTTTATTGACTAACTTTCTGCTGTTTCTCTTTTATGGCTAACTGGCTCTTCAGCTGCTCCACCAGATTTTTCAGTGTTGCTGTGGGTGCTCTATTATTTGCTTCTTTTTGGACCTCTAGTTCAGCTTTTACATTTGCAAATTCCTTCTCCATCTGAGATATCGTGTTCCTCAAGACATTTGCCTCATCTTTTAGTCGTTCCACATCAGCTGTGTGTTTTTCACGAAGCCTAACAAAAAATAAGCATTAACAGAGTACAGTGCAGTAATAAAGTTAGCAATTAGTAATTCAGTAAGCGCAATTTCTTATCATTGTTAAACCAAATGACACATTGATTTGGAAATAACAAGAAAGGACTCACTAAAGAAGGCCTCCATTTAATAAGAAAATCACTCAAGAAGATCAGGAAAATAAGATTAGAGCACTGTTCATTCTAATTTCTGGCCTTCAGATGTAAAGAAAGCATTATCCTTTTCTCCTTTTACACAGGGGTTAAATTTTCATTACTTTAAACTTGTTAGGCAGGTCAATTTTTCCCTATCAGGGGAAAAAAAAAAAAACACAAACCCCAAAACAAACCAAAACACAAAAACCCTGAACCAAAACACAAACCAGGGAGTATCCCAGTAGCTTAAAGACAACTCTGATACCAAGACTCCTTGAATACTTTCTTTTCCACTGAATGCCAAAGCTAACAACTGAAAGGCATTTTTCCAAGCCACAGTTTTTCAGTATTACCCCCAACGAAAGACTACAGATAAAAATAACTTGCAACTACCAACCATAGTAACTCTTTTGAGTTAGTTTTTTTCAGCCAAATGTTAAATTCGACAGAAACATGTTCGATTTTAGATCTGTCCCATAGCAGCAATACATAATTGACTTGTCCAGTCCAGTTGTGACTTTGTCTAAAAACTTACTGGGCTCTGATAATCTCAAACTCTTTGATTTTCATTGAAGTAATTTGTTTTTGTTTCTCCAAATCAAATGATGTTTTCTTTAATTTTCCAACAAGGGAAGCAATAAAATTATCCTGTTCTGCTACAGTTTGCTCCATTTCAGCTAAGTGGAGAAAATGTTTGTTGTTGGAAAGTGATGAAGTCTTTTTTGCTAAATCCTGTAAAAGAGAACAAATGCATGTGGTAACATTTTAAGCTTTAAATCAAAGCTAAGCATTACTGATGCATTTTAAACTCATTCCTGAATATATTCAAGCATTAATATCTAATGTATTTATTTACTGAGATGTGTTTCTTAGTCCACAGAAAAAGCAGTCACTCTGGTTTGAAAAGAGCTTTGTTCATCTAATGATCCTCAGAATAACCAGTTAAATACAGGTTTAACTATATCAAAAAGTGTCAAGAAAAAATTTGTACTGAAATGGTTAGTTTAATATAAGAACAGACTGAATGAAGAGACAAATAATATACTTCTCTCTCCTAGGAGACTTCATAAATTAGGCTGATACGAAAAATGCTCATATATACTGAGGTGGCAACTCATTTTACACTTGATTTCTAATCCATTTCTCATGAATTTTCTCAAGAATACTACAATAATTCTGTATCCAACCACACATTTATTTCTCCTGTCATCATTCATTACTTACTTTTGACTTCAAAACTGTTCTTTTAGTCAACAATTTTAAAAATTTAGGAACAATTTACTGATCACACTTACCAAAGCAGTCTGTTTGAATTTATTAAGGGAATTGTCAGCATGCAAATTTAACTTCTGGTATAGAACTCTAAGATCTTCCTCATGCTTCTTTGCTATTTCTTCTTGTTCCTGTTTGTTCAAAATAAAAGTATGACTCTACTATTCCAGAAAGCCATGAAACTACACTACCTTCAGGTTGATTGATCACTCATTGTTCAGTATCGCTCCCCAAATTTTCCTCTAATTCTGGCAGTTTTAAAAATTATTTTCTTCTTGCTATAATCACAGAATCATAGAATAGTTAGGGTTGGAAATGACCTTAAGATCATCTAGTTCCAACACCCCTGCCATAGGCAGAGACACCTCACACTAAACCATGTCACCCAAGGCTCTGTCCAACCTGGCCTTGAACACCGCCAGGGATGGAGCATTCACAACTTCCCTGGGCAACCCATTCCAGTGCCTCACCACCCTTACGGTAAACAACTTCTTCAACAATGTAGTAAGTN
Source organism: Agapornis roseicollis (assembly GCA_002631895.1). Classification (NCBI taxonomy): domain Eukaryota; kingdom Metazoa; phylum Chordata; class Aves; order Psittaciformes; family Psittacidae; genus Agapornis; species Agapornis roseicollis. Next base: position 28,704 of record NDXB01000118.1, read on the forward strand.
CCCCTGCCATGAGACACCTCACACTAAACCATGTCACCCAAGGCTCTGTCCAACCTGGCCTTGAACACCGCCAGGGATGGAGCATTCACAACTTCCCTGGGCAACCCATTCCAGTGCCTCACCACCCTTACGGTAAACAACTTCTTCAACAATGTAGTAAGTAGTATGGAGCAACAGGACAGGAGCTGGAGAGCAAAACAGCTGCTGTTGGTCTTCACCAACTATGATTATCAACACTGATAGTAATATCCATATTACATCTATGTTCTATTTACTTTGGAATACAGCCTGATCCCATGGATTGTATGTCTGCTAACAGACAGAGCACTCATTTTTAGACTGCATCATCTTGTTCAGTTTGAAACAAAAAAACGCTTCATTTCTTCCAGAAGTAATAGCTACACATGCTAATCCAAGCACATTAAGTGAAGATGATTCTAGGTCTGCTTTGTAAGTGTGTTGCTGATGCAAATACACTAAAACTGATGCATATTTAGTCTTGATGTACGTCTTAGACACAAGGTTTATGCTTCAAGGATATAAAGTATGCTTAGATACACTGTTTATGCTTTTAAATATGCTTCAACTTAAAATATGCTTTAAGAAGCATATGTGTCTCATGTACCTTCCAGATTCACTACAAGATGCAGTCCAGAGATCATTGTTGCAAGTACTGGAAAATTCCATATAAAAATACAATAAGTAAACATATTGAAACCACTTCTCACAGCAGCATTTTAGTCTTCTTCCTGTCACACTGATTTATTTCCTACACAGACATCATATATATAATGTCCTGACTGAGCAAGCCTCCTATTTTAAGAAGTTAAAAAATTCTACATGAATTTTCTACATAGAAAGTTACAAAAAGTTTCTGCTCTGTTACCTCTGAGGTCAGAAACTTTTTAAGATTTCAGTAGCAGTGAGATAAATGAAGAATCAACTAAACCAGCATAAAAATAGAAGAAATTTTGTGCAAAAATTTTAAGTACCTCTCTTGCTTTAGCAAGCCAATGTTGGTATTTTTTTAACACTTCCTCCTTTTGATTTAATCTTGCTTGCATACTCGCAACGATTTGATGAGCAATTTTTATGGCATGACGGTACTCTGGATCATCTTGTTTGCCTGACTCAGCCACTATTTTCTCTCTTTCTGATGGTATGGATAATCGAAGTCTTAGTTCATTTATAACTTTGTCTCTTGATAAAACATTTTGTTCAGCTTTCCACAGAGCAGTTTCCTTTTCTTTTAATTTCTGCAATGAAAGGCAATAGTTGCATTTCCAGAATTCAAACACAGCAAAAAAGATCTTACTTTTTAAAAAAATTAACAGATGGTTCATCTAACACAAAATGTTTTGCACTCAGTTCTGGCTGTATGGGATTACTATTAGATTTTAAAAGTCCCAGAATATAATTACTGTGCCTTTATGTGTTATCTACTTGGCACGAGACCCTTTGCAACTCATTCTGTGCTACCAAATTAAGCTGGTGTTTTTCAAATTTCTTAAGAATCACAAAGTATCTTCTGTAATAGAATTTTAGTTTAGCAACCCTTGATAAAAGGATTTTTCTTTGCTACTTCTTATATCTAATGTAACACTTGTTAAATTGAATTAATAATTTGTTCCATTGGAAAAAATGTTTCATTTTAGTCATGATGTGATTTACCTTTTCTCAATGTTAGATATTTTTAAGGGACTGGACACATCTGAGTGACATTTATAAAAGGATATTTATTATACATAAAAAATTAAAGGGCACAGAAATACAAAGTTGTCCCTCTATATGATAATTTAAGCATTTAATTACCTCCTCCAGTGATTTGCAGGTTGCCCTGGTTTCCACGATTGTTCGAATATGCTCCTGTATTTTTCTCAAAGCCAACTCAAGCTGCTGTGGAAGTGGTAAACTAGAGTCTGGAACTGACCCAGTAGCCTCTTCTAACTGTACAGAAATATTAACATTTGTGTAATCTGACAGCTCTGCAAAACATGCTTCTAAGTATATTTTTAGTTAATTAATTGCATGTACCTTCACAGCTGTATTACGTGCCTCATTTTGTTGATGATCATACAGGTCTAATTGGCGCTGCAGTTCTACTTCCCTCTGGTCCCAAGCCATTTGCCTTTCTGCATGAAACTGTAACAAATGTTTCATAAAGGTGTTTTGTTTAGAAGATGATGGGAATTTTATAACTACTCAAACACGAAAAAAGCTACCAAAATGTAAAATACTCAAGTGTGCCATTAAAAAGAATTATGGAGCTAAGATACAAACATCTATGCTAAAAACTTACTATGAAGAATACTGCATTTTTTAAATCACTTAGTAAAATAAGGAATATGCTGTTTTTCTAATAGCATACAGAAATACATACCTTGTTTTGCTGTACAATTTCTTCTTCCAGGTTATTGATTGTACGTTCATATTCAGAAATTACATTCTGCAAATGCTTCACCTCTTCCTTTTGCCTGATTAATTCTCGATTGAGTTTAAGTTCCTGCAGATGGAGTTCCTCCATTTTCATATGCCATTCAATTACCTAATAATGAATAATACATAGTATTATAATTTACCAAGCCCACAGGACAACTAGATGCAGTTACGCTCTTTGACTTTGAAGCAGTTATGTCACTGATCAAACCAACAGGAAGACATCATCTAGTTCCAACCCCCCTGCCACAGGCAGGGAAAATCATTAGTTTCTACATTAAACCAGATGTTTAGGTAACAAGCTGAACTCAAATGCAATTGAGATGGAGATCAAATGAACAAAGTTATTCCAAGTTGTAAAATAGCAAACCTTTTGAGCTCCTCTTGGGTCCTTCAAGGCACTTACTAATTCTTCTAAACCTTTCAGTTTTAACTCCATCTCTAATGCTCTGTTTTCTGCATTCCGACACTCCTCCTGAGCACGCCGAACTTCCTCCAGGATCTTCAGTTTGTCATTTTGTAGCTGAATCATTGTTTTAGAGAATTTTTCTTGCTGTGCTAAAGGCAGGGCACCACTAAACTGTCGACGCAAAGACTGAACTGTCTGTTGTAGATGTTTGGTTCTATTTCTTCCTTCCAGTCGAGCAAAATATAAGGCTTGCTCCCTCTCATCAAGCTTCTGCTCTAAACGTAGATTATGGATCTCCATCTTCTGTAATTTCAATTTAAGCTTCTCCAATTTTCCTACAGCATCAGATTCATTATTTTGAAGGTATATGATCTGTTGATGTAGTTTTGCAATAAGTGTTTTTTCATCTGACTGCGCCTAAGAACAAAATTTACAGAACAAATCTATTTTTCATGTTGAATATGTTAATACAGTATATATGCAAATACAAAGCTATTGGTTTCATTATTTTCTATATGGCATGCATTTTATTCCACAGATAAGAGCAATAATTAGCCTCTAAATCCAGCTTTTTCTTTTTCCACTATTGTTTCTACAGCCACGTTTCAGAATTACCAAAGTACCAGGAAATGAGGAAGAAATGTATATCTAAACCTAGAAAGTATGGTAACAAAACCTGACACTAAATGTTGTATTTGGGAACTCAAACCATTCTAGAACATGAAAATAAATCCCACAAAATTGCTTCAGCTAATAACAAAGCAATGTAGTAAGTCTACTGCAAATCTTCAAGATTTACATGTCATTGTCTTGTAAAAAAGATCAAACTTTCCTGATATTAGAATCATAGAATAGTTAGGGTTGGAAAGGACCTTAAGATCATCTAGTTCCAACACCCCTGCCATAAGCAGGGACACCTCACACTAAACCATATTATATTTAAATAAGATCATGAGCTATTAATCATATGGGAATAAATATCAGCTAAGTAACACAGATGAAAAAAACTCAGGATATCTAATAGATGTACATCTAGAAACGGAAGAAATGAGGAGGGAATAATCAATGTAATACAGAACTCTTGAAAGGGTATGGCTGCTACAAGGACCAGCTTGCTAAGATCCTTCCGAAATGCTTTAGCAGTTTCCTAGTTCACTGTAAAATTACTTTATTTCTTCTCACTCCAGGGAAAAAAAAAATTCAAACTGCAGTGCTGTCATGGTTTAAACCCACGCAGCTCGTTCACTCACTCAACCCCCCTTCTTGCCCTCCCCTG
>NDXB01000120.1:0-16619 GCA_002631895.1 Agapornis roseicollis
GATTTTGCCAGGCACAGAGGTGAGACTGACTGCTCTGTAATTCCCTGGGTCATCCATTTCCCCCCTCTTGAAAATGGGGGTTATATTTCCCCTTTTCCAGTCTTTAGGAACTTCACCTGACTGCCATGATCTCTCAAATATGATGGACAGTGGTTTAGCAACTTCAGTCGCCAGCTCCTTCAGTACCCGCGGATGGATTTCATCAGGTCCCATGGACTTGTGCATGTTCAAGTTCTTAAGATGGTCTCAAACCAGATCCTCTCCTACAGTGGGCCCAAGGTCTTCATTCTCACAGCCCCTGTGTCTGACTTTCAAGACTTGGTTGATGCAGTCAGAACCTTTCCTGTTGAAGACCGAGGCAAAGAAGTCATTCAGAACCTCAGCCTTCTCCAAATCCTGTCCCTGGTCACCTGTGTGGGGCTTCTGTGAGGAAAGCACCTGCAACCAGAGAAGGGTTTCTGTGGAGTGCAGTGGGTAAGGACCAGGAGGTCAGGAGTCCTTGTTCTGCTATGGAGGCTGAGTGAGGTCCCTGGGCACCTAGTTGTGCCTGGGCTGGTCCTGGTTGCCTGCAGGTACTTTAAGATGTACTTGGCCTTGAGGTTACTGGAGAGAGCACACTACATGAAGGCAAATGCAGCTGAGTTTCTATACGTCAGGTACAGTGGAGGCAGGCAAGAGTTTGTAATTTTGAACTGTAAATTGGAGGTAATAGAACTGCTGGTTTACTTTGCAATCTTTTTTGCAATGGTAACTGTACTTTTGCTAGATATTTGGGCTCTGCATGGCACACTGGGGCCTCTCATTCAGCTGAGTCTCCTGGCTCTGTAAAATGTAAAGAGCTGTTACAAATGCACATGCAATCTTTAGAGCTAGTTTTGTAGCTTTTAATTGGCCGAAGTGATTACCTAAACTACAGTGAGAGCACTACCTGATCACTACCAGTGCAGGGCTTAGACTCATCTTCTTAAAAGCCTCTTTATGAATCATAAGTATTCCTGTCCTTGAATAACTTAAATCTAGCAGCATTGCAAATCTCAAGATTAACAGCCCAAACATCTTAATGGTGGCTGGTTTTGACGCACATCTGAACCATTACTCATCCTTGCTTGAACTATATCCCTAGGTCCATTTTGTAACATCCCATAGCTCTGTTTCTTCATCACCAACTCCTGACCTGGATGTGTAGACAGGCAGACTGCTGTTGTTGAATGTTAAATCTGGCAAACAAGTAAACCAAGTAGAATGTGTATTCATAGCTGACATTTCAAAGGTGGAGCCTATGATTGAGTTTATTTTTCCAAAAGTGATCACACTAAAAATTACACAGAAACATGCTCTAGAGTGGACATGCTCGTGCTGCACCATTCAGTCTTTTTTTAGCTTCACTCACTGGTAAGGAATTCTCCTGGCAAGTGTGTTTTTTTGCAAGGTTTTCTGCTTATCATGTCAATTGCCAACATATCTGTGCACAAAATCTACCTTAGCTTCACTGACAGCCTGTAAGGTTTAATGTTAAGGTATTGGCTATTACATCAGTATGTACATGTTGCTTTTCTGTCTGTACTCTCTCAGGCTTTCTAGTCCTGAGATGAAACCAAATCTTGGCAGTGTAGCAGCATTTCCTTGTAGTGACCTCTGTTTCCCTGAGTGTGGCTTTGTTTTGGGTGGTTACATCTGGTGGGGATGCTGCTGCTATTGTTTCAGCTGTGCCATCACACAGCAGTGTAGCTGCTCCTTGTAGCTGGGTGGCGATTAACTATTTGCACTGAATTTCAGGAGACTCAGGCCAGTCTCACCACGAATGGCATCTGGTTTCACCTGGTTTTATATTTTGCCTGGGTACTGTGTGATGTGACATGTAAAGACCTTTCAAGACGTCTGATCTGGGTTCAAATTAACATCATGTTTCTACTCCCAGATTGCACATGGAATGGGATGAAAGCTCTATGTTCTTTATTACAACTGGACTGGTCATTTTGAAAATAAGTTTAATCTTCCCTCTGTCATCCTGGCAAAAACACTGTTAATAGGTTAGTTCTACCTTGTTAACATCAAACCCCATTACATCTCAGGCATGAAGTGCAAGGCAAGAAAATGCCCTCACATTGGAGAGAACATTGTTAGTTGTGTTTCCTTCAGCACCCAGACAGGTTTTTCTCTATAACTCATTGAAAAGAAAGTGATGTTCTGGAGAAAGAATGTGTCTGCTCCTCCCTGAGCCAAAAGAAGCCCTCAGCTCTCTAGACAATCCTCAGGAAGTTCTTCTGGGCAGGTCACTCATTTGCCCCTAGTAAGGCAAGTTCAGCAGGAACGTTTTATGGTGACAGAAAATGGCATCCGAGGAGTGCGGCAGAGGGAGAAGTCCAAATGCTTATTTACGTCACTCAGTATTAAAGACCTCCCACTCGGTATTAAAGTAGGGAGCTCTTTACAAGTCAGAGCTTTTAGCTAGAAGCTTGGCAGTATCTGGAGAAGCCTTTTATGTAATCTGTATTAACAGAAAAAGCACTTCAGACTTTGAACCTTGAAGTCAAATTGTAGTCATGAAAGGACAGAGCTCTGGTTTTATCCCTCACACTGCTGATCCTTTCTTGCTCTGGACATCAGGCAATTAAGGGAACAATGCTGGTCTTGTTCTCTTGTTTCTTATTGTGTACCTCTTATGTAGTAGCAGTATTATTTACTTTAAACCTATTTTATATGTGTAAAACAGAAATCAACTGGAGTGTTTTCAGTTAAAGGGAAAATGGAGGTTCTCAATGCAGTGCTAGTAGATCAGTAGCCCTTTCTCCAACAGCATAAAAATGGCTGGAAGCAGAATGTATTAACTAGAAAGGTGGTGCAAAGGGTCAGTGAGATCTCGGCTCTGTAATGTGACTAGACTTTTAGTGATGTATCGGATGGTGTGATGAGCATCAGTGAGCATATGAATGTAGCTGTGATATATGTGATGACCTTGTCATTAAGAGTAGATGAATCTCTTTCAGCTGTTAGAAGTAGTCATCACTGAGTCATCAATCCTGAAAACCTCTATGGTAATTGTGCAAAGGCCACATACTCATGGAATAGTGATGTTGCTCCACTCTGCTCTATTGGATGAACAGGATATAGCTGAACAGTTCTGAGACAGTGGGTATGTGCTATTCTGGCTATGCAATGATTTAGGGATGAGTTTAAATATGTTTAAATCAGGCCTGTGAGAATGCAGGGTTTCATATCTGGAAAAACAAATTTCTTCATGTTCTATTTTTTGAGTATTTTCTGTCTTCCTTGTATACTTAATTTGGTCTATAGAACTCACAGGCTGCCCTATTACTGCAGGCTGTGGATTTCACTTGCTTGTCATTGAAAGTGGATCTTTATAGTACCTGTTGTGTACCTGTCCCAAGCTGATTTTTGTTTATTAGGAAATGACTTTCAGCATCCACTCTGGATTGATGCCTTCCCACAGCGCATGATGTGACTGGAATTCCCTTTATTATAAAGAGTTTCAAAAATGTTATTCCTAAAATTTACAAGTATGTGGTGTTAGTGTTTCTTGTTGTCTTTGAGTTTTTGTATCTCTTTCCTGAATGATTACTTGTATAGACTCTCACCTAAAACAGCAAAATAGCCCTGCAATTTCAAACTGCATTCTTCAGTTTTTAATTCTATGCTGTAGTAGTTTTTAGCCCATGATTTTTGGATTCCTGAAGGTTAGTGGTCCACAGTCCATCTACCAGACGATGTGAACTTACTTGTGGCAGGTCTTGGTCATTCCACCAGGAGGAGAATGGATAAACCCTGACTTCTTCCTCCAATGATCAATGATACAACTGGGGGCAGGTTCCTTGCTCTGATGCTGAAGGGACTTTCTGAATGTTAGAGGTTGGCAGATGCCAGCAGGGAGTCTCGCTCAGGTTTTCCAGTGACACTGCTCTTTTTTGAGGCCATGGTCAGGCCACCCAGTGTTCTTCATTGGTCCTCCTTAAAGATCTGGGCTTTCTCCCACATGCTGTGTGGACTGGCTGTAGTCTCTGCTCTTTGCTGTCTGCTTGAAGTGCAGTAAATATTATGACTGTGGGAGAAAGGAAGGAGTGAGAATTAAGCCATTAATTAAAGGCTGCCTGGTCTCAGTAATCCAGTGGTTAAAGTGCAGTTGCCATGGCAGCACAGCCTCTGGATGCTCCAGCCTGAATCACGCTCCTGCTCCCCTCTGCTGCTGGGGTGTGTGTGTGTGGAGAGGGTGACGCTGCTCCTACCCAGACAGTGAGCAAAGGCTTCAGTGACTCACTGCAGAGATCAGAGGGGAAGGAGGACATATTACTGCAGCCCCAATGAGCTCCACTGGAAAACAAGCGCATGACTAGTAGATAAATCCTCATTGACAGGGCAGTGCATCAGGCTGTGTAGGAACTGCTACAGGAAACATCAAGGGACTTCTATTTTTGACATTTTGTTGAGTGAATGGGAAAAAAGTATTAAATGTATTTGTCTTAGTTTCCACCTGTGTAGTGTGAAGGATATGTACAGTACTTGCTGTTTGAGTGTTTTTACACTTTTGTGCCAAAACTGTTTGCAGAATGCAAGCAAACTATTTATTAATGATTTGAAGATGGTCCACAAACTGAAATGTCAGCTGTTCCAGTCAAAGGGAGAGTGCAATTGATAGCCACCCTTTCTAAAGCAGGTATTAAAAGAACCTATTTTTACATGTTAAGTTGACATTGGATTGGGTGTTCTAGCAATCAGCAACCTGAGAGGTATCCATTAATGTCCAGTTTAAAGAATTATATAAAAGATGGATCACACGAAAAGTACTAATTTTATGTGCTTGCCATATTCCTCAGCTTTATGAAAATCTCAGTACATTTACAGTGAGGCCCACGCATTCAGCCCAAATCTCTTCCCACCTCCCCTCCCTCTTCAGTTAGCCATAAGTAACTCATTTGTCATCCTGTGACTTCTGTTGCTGGAGGCAAACCTTCTGTATTTGGTGTCCCTGGCAAAGCAGCCACCAGTACTAACCTACCCAAAGCCACAGCAGGGGACTGGGGAGCTGTACAGTGCAGGGCACCTCATGGAATGCCAGCACTGGTTTCAGAGCTCATTTTCTCATTCCTGCTGCTTATAAAACTTGTTGAGGGTAATGTTGTCATTTGCCTTTGCAATAAGTTGATATTAATAGTAGGTGACTGGTGTTTCCAACACAATATATGTGTATTCCCTATTAAAACCCAGCAAACTAAGCCTGATTTTGTGACAATGAGCAGTAATTTGCTGCTTGCTTGGGCTTTCCTTCACAGTGTAGGAGTACTATTTGTGTCTTGTGCTGCAAGGTAAGAGAGGATTTCCAAATACAGCTCAGCACAGCAGCAGTATCTGTTCTGAACTCCTACCAGGTAGATGCACCACCAGCACGCTGATGATTACTGCAGGTGCTGGGCATGGTCTGAATGAAAGCACTTAAGAAGTGCTTGCTAATTTCAGTGGTGATGAGGTTAAACTCTAGTTGTACAGTGTCAGACTGCTCTGAGCTGGGACCACAGTTTTACTGTATGAACCCTTTTTGGTATCTAAATTCTTTGGGGATAAATTTCTCTTTAAGTTCACAGCAGCTTTATTTAGAGGAGGAGATTCAAAGGGTCATCCAGAGGGCTGATTATCTTGGCACTGGTTTAGACATTTTCAAGTAAATTAGACTGCTGAGGTCTCTTTTGTTAAGTTCCAAGCAGAGTCAATGATTGGACTCGATGTGAACTTCCATAAAAGAATCCAGAAGGTTGGTGCCAATGCTTTTTTATAGTATCTCTGGCAGATCTTGTGTGCCAGACTGCTCATGTGTCCAGAGGTAAAACTTAATCACCAGCTCTGAACTGATATCCCTCCAGCCCAGCTGAGCTGACAGACCTTAGGCTTTTCACTTCTTCTGTAGCAGGTGGATTTTACTGTCAGCACATAGGAATATCTGCAGTATATCATACCTAGCTCATTCCTGCTGTTGCATTGCTTATTCTCTGGTTCCAGTCCAGTTCTCATGTCAACTTCTTTTTATTCTAAATGATGCAAGTATTCAGCCTGAAGAAATTATAGGCTGGGTACTGGCATGCAATGTAAAGATATTAGATGCACAACAGGCTAGACTAGGTGGCCCCATAGTCCCTTTTATGGAAAAATGAGACCCAATAGAATCATTATTATAAAGCAACAAGCAGTTTCATATCAGCAGGCGCTGGAAGTAACTCATGGTCAACGCTGTGACCTGTACCACCAAGGTGAAATACACACCTTTGTGGCCTTTGCAATAGCTTATATGATGCTGATAGGAGTGGTGTGCCTGGACACTACAATGACTGCATGCATCACTGGAAAAACAATAAGCAAAACCTTTTGCAAGTCTGCCCTTCAGCACCCAGATCTCCTTGGATCCTTGCAGTGATTCATTCTGACTCCAAGCTCACAAGAGAGTCCAGTGAGCCCTTCACAGGACCAGCAGGTACTTCAGCCGGTGTCTCTGGGGATTGCTGCTCTTCTGCGCACTGGCTGTGTGCAGGTTCAAGGTCCAGCTGACTTCAGGACATGCAGGATCGTGCCTCTTGTCCTTGGAAACAGTGGGTTTTCCATTGTACAAATATTAACAGCAACTTGTTCAGAGTTGTTTATTTAATTAAAGTCAGTTTGAAAGGTTCAGAAGTGAAGGGAAATCATGTTTTTAATTGGATTTTCTTATTGGTGCAAAAATAGATTAGGAAATAACAAGAAGATTAAGTACAACTGTCTTGTTTTACTGAAAAAATGTCTACCAAGTGGAAGCAAATGCATTTTTAAATGTCATATCTTTGTTTAAGCCTTCAGTCTTTCTTGTTGTGGAAACGAACTTTCAAACTCTGTGAATCTCTAATGCTGGAAAGGACTCAGCTCTTGGCAGGTGGCATAACTGCTTATGTCCCTGCTGGCTGGGTTTGTCACAGCTGCTGAGCACTTCTGTCCCCTTATAACAACCAAACTTCCATTTCCCTTCTGTCAGGCACTCTGTTTTTTTCCATAGACACATACGAGATAAGGGCTCTGCCAAAAGCATGGTAAGGGGAACAACTTACATGTGAGGTAACCAGGTCCAGCTTCAGCAGATGTGTTCCTGACCTTACTCCAGGCTCAGGAGAGGTGCCATAAACTTCCCTGTGGTGTGTTTAAGAAGATATCACAGTAGTTAACCTGGATCAACCAGTGTGTTTAGAATGGAATGGCAGAGGAGCTTAACTAGAGCTTTAATCAGCAGCCACTGAGCCGTCAGTTCTGAAGACCAAAGTTTAAAGGAGATTATTCTGAGAGGCTATCCTTATTTTTCTAGTGGGTTTGAGACATTTAGTGACACTTCTTTTTTCCCCTCCAAGCAGCCTACAAGCATGCAGGAAAAAATACAGGAATGGAACATAGCAATTGTACCACCCGTTGCTGCCTGGCAGCTCTGGAAGCTGGCCATGGGGAGGCCTCACCACCAGTTCCTGCTCATGTCTCTGTTTTTTCAGTTCCGGAATGCAGAGTTAAGTGAACTGTCACAATGATAACACATTTGGCCTCTAAGCAACCTAGTTGATGTGGTGATGAAACCCAGTGTGTACAGTGTGCCAATGTTGATAGAGTACAAACCAGCCAAGAATGCCACAGTGCCCTGTTCACTAGCCACTTCTACACAGTGACCTCAGTCTCCACCATCACCATCTGAAAGCTTTTGATGCTCGTTTAGACAGATGATGACTGTATAGCCTTTTCGTGGACAAGTGGTAGAATTAATGTGAGCTTCTCAGGTTTGGGGAATTCTTTATATGTAGTGTTCGTTAATGTAGATTGAGAGCCTAGGCAGCTTTTAGGCAACCTGCACCTCTAGTGACAGCTGGGAAATAAACAACTTTCAAGTATGAAATGTTGCTTCCAGATTCTGTTCAATATGCTACCAGCAGAGTCCCTACCAGAAAAGATAAAGTGAAACCGTGCATGTGATGGCTTTATCTGACAGCCTTGTTTTCTCCTCCCTTGCTCATTGAGTGAGTCTACCTAATGTCAGACCCAATAAAGTCAGCAGCTGTTTATAAGAAGCAAAGAGACCCTCAATAAGGGAGGCCCCTCATGCTGCTTTTGTTTGTGCTCATCTGCTTTATGGGAATGGACTAGGAAAGCATGAATATTTAAAGCAATTTCTTGTGCCTGGGAACCAGCTGAACACAGTTCTGCTGTGTCCCCCCCTTCCTCAAAAAGGAAATCTCAAATGCCATTGACCATTCTGCTCCATTCAGATAGACATTTGCTGTAGCTGAAACAGATTAGAATGACAGATTCCTTGCTGGTTGTTGATTTTAATGTGCAAATGCTGTCCTCTATTAAAATAGCTGAAAAGATGATTTGAGAGCCGTGTGGTTTAGTGGTTTCTGTCCAACATCCTCACACCAACAGAGCACTTGCCCTGTAATTTCTCTCCCTAGCAGTCTGCTTTCCACAAGCTGCATCTGAATGCCAGCCTTCTGCAGGTTTGGCAGCAGCTTGACATTGGGCACAGAGTGCAGAGCTCCTGGCCATGATCAGAGAAATACACCGGCAGATCAGAGCTGCTGCGATATGGCAGAAGATGCAGTCAGCTTGTGCCTCTTTGGTATTAAAACTCTCTTGAATTTCTGTATCAGCCAAAATAGAAGATTTTACTTTTGTGTGTATGTACCAAAAGAATAGAAGCAGGGCACCTTCTATATGGAAACAGCAGGAGATGGATGGCCAGTAGTGAATGCAGCTTGCTGCAGTTCAGGCTGTTGCTCCATATCATGTTCATGGGGAGACCAACCTGGCATTCCTTGTAGAAAGTATGATACCTGGGGTTTGCACTGCTGTTGTTCAGGCTTGGGAGAGGAATTGAACAGATTGGAATAGGAAAGATATGAAGATGCATGCTCAAGAGACTGTAAGAATAGTTATCAATCCTTTTTCTATATTAGTTATTTTTCAGTTCTTTGTGTACAAAGTTTCCATTCTCAAAAATGGAAGGGAAGAAGCTGATTCCTAAGATAAAGGCTCAGATTTAGAAGGTGGGATACAGTATTTGTGTTCCTTGGCATATATTACATTTATAGTCAAAATCCCAAGGGACTTCAACACAACCCTTGTAATGGAAGGGGTGTAGGACCAAACCCAGTCTTTTTGCAAAAGCTATGAAGTATGTAGAAAAATAAAACCCCATGTTGGAGATAGGAAATGGAAGTGCATGACCTCCTGAGCTTCTCTGCAGCTGTACTCTCTCCTTCCCTTACGACTGAGGATCTGGGAATTGTGCTGCATAGTTTCCATGAATACTCCCTCTGATGATAATCTCTGTGAATCCCAGCAGTGCCACATATTGGGACATGGATATCTCATCTTCTTTCACTATGAGATTTCCTCATTTTATTGAGGAGTCCCATTTTTTTTAACATGTGAGAGAGCAAAGGATACTCTGAGATTTTGGAGTTAAAGTAATAACAATAAATAAAGTTAACAATAATAAAGTTAACAACAAGTAAAGTTAACAAGTTAAAGTAACAACAAAAGGGTAGGGAAGCTGTTTTTACTGTGGGTAAATTGTGACCTTCTTTGGGATCGCAAAGCACATTGTGGGGAGGTGTTCTGGGGTTTTCTTTTTAACTATCCTTATGTATGTGTAGTTATGTGTATTTTGCAGTGTCTTTTAAGGTGCAGCATAAGTTCTAAGGGTCAANAAGGCTGCCTTTAAATGGGTAGGGAAGCTGTTTTTACTGTGGGTAAATTGTGACCTTCTTTGGGATCGCAAAGCACATTGTGGGGAGGTGTTCTGGGGTTTTCTTTTTAACTATCCTTATGTATGTGTAGTTATGTGTATTTTGCAGTGTCTTTTAAGGTGCAGCATAAGTTCTAAGGGTCAACTTGCCCATTTCCTTAACTCAGTCTATGCTTTTAGGTGTTTCACAATGCCCTGGATTCCTTTGAAGCTTAGAGCCTATGTATATCCTAGAAGACATCAGTGTATGTTCTCAGTGTCAAATGAAGTGCCATATGGAAAATTGCTGAGACACCGTGTGGAGAGGAAAGTGGCTTGGCAATGACATCACCCAATTCCCCAAGACTCTGAGATACATCTTGTTATGTCCCATAAGTTTATGTAGGTAAATCTGAGAAGTCTGTTAAACCTGGGGAGAGGTTTCTCTACTCCCAGTGCTGGTTCTGAGCACCCAACTATCATTCACAAAGGTCCAGCCCAGTGCATGTACTGCAGGGGGAAGATGTCAGAGCATCAAGGGAGGCTTGATTGAAGTCCCAAAACCATGAGAAATTGCAGAAGCCAAATACTTTATGAAGATTTATTTAGAAAACCCATGATGCTGGGGAGTCACTGTTACATAGCCTGGTGATTCTCCCTCTTGAGTAATAAGCACCACACCGTGCGCATGCAGTTACTTCTGTTCCAGAGATTACATCTTCATCTATAGTTATACATGTACACGTATGGTCCTTAGTGCACACATTGTTCACATATATGTTAGGACATGTACGAAGTTGAGATTTTTCCATGAAAAAAGTATAAAAAATACAAACCAAACTGAAGCTGTCAACACAAGAAGCAATGTGCAAAACCAGACAAAGTTACTCCTGAATGTTTGCTTAAGAAAAAAGGGCTCTCCTGTCCCTGTTCTCCATTCAGTACTGAGAAGTCACATCCCAACCCCCTTCATGTTAGTTGCAGAGATTTTTATCCAGCTAAATGATATTATATCTGTATTAATACAAAAAATCTGCCTTCAAGCATCACCATTGTGTGCTGCTGTTGTACTGAACAGATCTTTATACTGTTGCAGTTATTTGACCTATGATGCTCAAAGCCAAGCTTGTGTGGAGCACACACAAGAGGCAGGACAGAGATGTCCCTGGTCACTGAGACACCCAGCAGGGGCTGGCAGCAGCTGCCTGGAGAGAATGGCCAGGGCTGAAGAATTCTCCTCATGCATGCTGGAAGGAGCCAGACCCCCCAGGTCCCTGCCATGGGGGCACAGATCCAGGCACTGTCTGTTAGTGCATGGTGGGGCTGGTGTTTGAACAGATACTTCCAAGTGCCTGAGGAATCCTCCCTTCAGAGGAAATGTGCCTGTGCAGACAGCATGGCACAGGAAGGGATGGAGAGCCCTCAGGACCTTCCCTAGCCAGGTACATTGGTCCATGGTGCTTATGTGGATGGGGCCACCAGACTATATAACCACTGTGTGGCTCTGAGCAAAGCTATACAGGATGACATGCTGCAGGCATCATGGAGCAGCCAGACCATTCCATCCTTGTAAAACTGCTGCATGCAAATACCAACACTTTAAATAGCAATTAAGACTAGTATGGATTGCACTTGTTTCCCTTCAACACATACATGTACTGCCCTTAAAAAAAATGTTACAGTAAAAAAAAAATCTTCAAAATACGTTTAAAAAAAATAATAGTTGGGATTCCCTTGAGGGAGAAATAGGGGCAGTGTGAGCCTAATCACTGAAGTTTGTTAGTAACCATAATCTTTAGGTTTTGGGGATGAGGATTTTTCCTATCCATAAGACTTCGTGCTGCAAAGTCCAGTGTTCCTGTGGTAATCCACAGAGGTTTTAAGGACTGTTTCTTTAAGCCCATGCAGAGTTATGACTATGTTATGGAGCTTGACTTTTTTTTTAATGGAATATCAAAGTTTTTCACAACAAATCTTGCATGGATCAAGGGAAAACCTCAGCAAGACTCCCTGGTGTGTTATGCTTTTTATTTGCAAAGCAAGGTTTCAGCCTTATTCTGAGGAAGAGAGGGAGAGGTGGAAATTGTAAAGACTGGGAGCTCTCTAGGGAGGTAAACTGTGGATAACGCTCTTTACATCCCAGCTCAGTAGACTTCTTAGAATAGTTTGCTGAAGTGGGATTTAAGTGTATGTTACTCAGTTTGGTCCCCAGTGTGATGACCAGTATTTAACAGTGAGTTAAATAGAGAGTGTTGCCTTGGACCTACCTATTTCCATTATAAAAGGCACAGAGGGAGGGTTCATCCTGTCAGCTTGCACCCCTGCTCTGGTCATGAAGACTTCACTCAGGGAGGTATGTGAAATGTTGTACCAACTGCTTCTTGGGATCCCCTGGGTTCTAATCCCTGGATGCCCAGCTGCACAGTGGCTCACAGCTCTCCCCCCAGGTCAGGAATATGCTGTAGTGACCATGACCTCCAGCATTCATCCATCATCTGCAGGAAGCAGTGCTTCATCCCTGTTGTTCCGGAGGAGAGGCCAGTGTTTCCCAGGTAGCAGCTCTAGTTCCAGGTCATTTTTGCAGCTTTCTGAAAGCATTACATCTGTGTGACACACCTAACCTGAGTCTCCCTTAGCTCTTGCAGCATGTGTGTGTAAGCAAAATGAACCTCTGGCTGTTAGTCAGAGACAACTGTTGGCAGTGATAAAACAGTGGTAGAAGAACAGTTCTAGGCGGTAAAATACACAAAATGAAACATCAGACTGAATTCATACTAAAACGTTAATGCTTTTGAGCATTGGGGTTAGCTGCTGCTTCTTCAGGAGTTCTTTCCACTGGGTTAAGGTCATGTCCAAGCATCTGAGTTAAGGCTCTGATTTAGCAAAGCATATGTGCATGTGCTTAAATCTGCCTTTATTCAGGTAAGTGCTGATGTGAATACCTAAGTGCTTTGTGATACAGGGACAAGCCTGAACTGGAGCCTATGAATGTAAGTTATGTAGCTGTCACAACTACCCTTTTGATGTTTTTTTCTGGGCAGCACAGCTGCTTTCCTGGATTAATTGTTTAATTAATCTTCATCTAAAAGGTCCTGAGAACAGTTCTGTAATACTAATGAATGTACATAAATACTAGAACTAAAAAAAGTCCAACACATGGCTCAAAGCAAAACAAATATTGCCAAGAATACTTGTTTAGGTTAAGACTGATAGCTGTAAACTGTGCATTCTAGTAGCAAATAAAAATCTGTTGGTCTGTAAAAACCAAAACATTCAAAATCTATAGGATTGGCAGCACTACTATTACTTTACAATGTGGAGTAAGGATAACAAATAACATTGCAAAATGATGCACCTAACCTAAGCTTATGTAAACAAATAGGCTTTGACAATGTTTAGATGTCTAGGCATGATCCTACACTTGGACCTGGATGGGTGGAGACCCAAGAAGGTAGAGGGGTGCTGTTCCGGTTGCCCAGATCCTGCCGCAGAACAGAGGCTCAAGGGTGCGATCCTGCAAACCTGTACTGGCTTTACTATGGGAGCATCCCATTGCAGGATTTAGTTCAGCAGGGCTATATACAAAAGGTTATTCACAAACATAAGGCATTGCAGAACTTGGCCCTAAAACTTCTATTTTCAGCAGAGAATCCCTTATCATACACAAGATCGTATTTTAGCAGGTCAAAAGGTGTCTAAAATAAGGGTCAGAATCACTGTGTGTTATGCTCAGTAACACAGTTAAGATTCTGCATATTGGCTTCAGATATTGAAAAACATTTTGGTGTTCTTTTTCCATTAAAATCAAACCAACTATGATTCTTTCTCACAAAAAAATAAATTTAACCTTGAAAGTTAAAAACAAACAGGCTGTGTTTTCAAGGTTAAAAGGAGACATTAACAGAAATGAACAATTCCCATTATATACTCCCTTCTGACCAATGAGCACTCTGAGATTGCAGTTGTTGGTGGCCTCCAATCTTGCCTCGCATCCTCGATGGTGTAGCTACTGCCGCTCTGCTTCCACCCGCTTTTTACGAACTAGACCAATAAAACAAGACAAGAGCAGTCATTATTGCTTTTCCAATTGCCTAAGGACTCTTCTCACTAACATACTCTCTTCCCAGTACCATGAATAGGAAGGAAGAAGCTTCTAAGAAATACTCAGCGGGATTATGACCATAAATGCTGTAATTAACAGATCTCAAAGCCAAACACGACATTTGTATCTAAATTGCACTTTTCTGTATCACGGACTATAGAGTTTCACCAAGTGTTCATATCAACACATTGCCTATAAAGATTAGATTCTGAGCTACAGGTTTTAGATGATGAAGAAATCGCCATTTCCAGTGCTTCCTCCCAGTGATTCCATTTAGATTTTTGCTACAGTTTAATTGTTCTTTCAAAAGCCACTCTGTTCCAACTAAATTGGTAGTTGTCTGTGCTAATCTGTATGACAGTGCTCTGGAGTATTTAAGCATTAGGCATCAAAAGTAAATAACATTTTTAATTGTGAAAGTGTATACGATAGGTATAGTGAGAAATAATCATATCCTTTTAGAAAATAATTTGAAGTGCTTTAAAATACTGATATCAATGAGTATTGGCAGCAAGGAAAACAACATATTGGACCCTAAATTATCTGGTTTAACTTCAAATGCTCTGAATGCATCAACCATCTGATAGTAAGTTAATTACCAATTAACTCCAGATTCTCACTAGAAACCAAGTAGGTTGAAGTTGCCATTTAGCACAGCAGACAGTGATGAGCTTTGTGTATGGGCAAGATTATTTTGACAAGCACTTAACTGTGAACTTTTATAGCACTTAAAATACATTTCAGCAGGTCTAGTTGGGCAGTATTTGCTAGTAATAAAAATGTATTGAGTCTTCTCCGACCTGGCCAGAAAAGATTAGTGAGTTCTCCTGTTTGTGCAATACAAAATTTGGTGTTACATCAAACTGTCATGTCCCATTTCTGATACTGAACTTCTGAAGTACAGAACAAAAGCAGTAAAACTGGACAAATGAATGTTTTTCACTACAGAAAGTCAATAACAACAATATATCACTACAAACACCCCATTATTTTACTATTGGGAGATTTAACTCGTAGTGCTTTCTTGACAGACTGTGTTATTCCAAAGCCTACAGTGTAACATCAGTTATTTCTGTCTGCTTTCAGTGGTTTTGTTGCTTCATTTATTTTACTGAATTCTTTTAGGTATCCCATCCTACTAAATCTTGAACAAAACAACCCAATACAAAAGCAAGAAAATGAAGATTGGGTACAGGACAGATGTCTAATGGCATCTGGTTAAACAGTGAAAAAGGTCTTTTTGTTGTTGGGATGATTCAAATACCATTCCAAAATGTTAATAGTTTCAGGACAAATAGTATATAACTGGAATCTTAGGTATTGCTAAAAATTAAAGCTGAAAAAGCATAAAAGTATGTGTAAAAGAAATGGGTTCTAGCTCAACTCTTGGTTCTCACAGACATAAACCCAAGCTGAAGCCAGCAAAGGCATCATGGTTTGATACCCCAATTTAAAGTGGAATTGATTAAAAAGCACAGAATTAATATTCCCCCACCCCCCTTCTTATTCTAAACTACCCCTACCTGGTCATCTCCTCCCTATTCCATGTACTGAACACACAGGGCAGAGCATGTCACACTCAGGTAAAACTTGCAAAGCTTTGTCTTTGCCTGTACTTGGTCACACAGGCAGGAAAATCTTTTTTGTTCCCTTGGTTGAGCAAGCTTGGTTTGTCATGGGCAGGGTAAAGAAGCAATGACTTCTGCATTCACTGAACAAACAGGATGGGTTTGGCTTTCTACTTACTGGCCAGAACAGCTGACAAGGCAGCCAGAAATCCAGGGTGCTCCATGGAAAAGACTGAAGTAACTCTCCTTCCCAGGAGGGGTGGGAGAAGAATAAGAGTAGCTTTTAATCACAGTGAGATATTTGCTTTTGTCTATGTTAGAGTCTGTGGAGCTATGCATCACCCCTCATGTATAGCAGATTGAATGCTGTAGAGGTGAAATTCCGTCTTATGTACAGACATGAAGAATTGTGTCTAGGAAGGTCAGGACTTGGCTCACATAAACAAATGATGAGTAGATGTAGTAGCATCTTACCCAGATCATTGTTTTTAGTGATAGCTGCTGCTACTCTGGTTCTTGGACCTTGCTTGGTGAACTGGTATCCAAACTTGAGAATCTTGGAGTTCTCCTCCAGCATCTTGGCAATCTCCATCTCTACAGCTGTCCCCAGCTGTTGCCTCTGTTGGTCATGTGGTGAAATGTCCCCAGAAGAAAAGAAAATATTTGTTCTCATATGAGAGAGAAATAAGTAGCTATATCTCAGTACTATGCTGCAAACTACACACAGAATCCCATCCCCAGAGATTTTGCTCTGGGTTTTATATTTGGCTTTGACCAGTTTTATTTAGAAGTTTTCCACTGTTTGGCTGTATAAACATGGGACATGAGCTGCAGAATGACTGAGCCACAGCAGCTGCCCTGACTTTGCCAGAGCCCTCTAGGAGAACCCTCTTGGAATTCATATAGAAGGGAAACAAAAGTGGACTCAGTTAATGTTCTCTCTTTACCTGGTTGTCAATTTTAATCTCTGTCAGGGATTCATTCTCTTTCAGTGCATCAATCAGTGCCAAAATACCCGTGCTAGTGATGAAGTTGGATTCTACATTCAGACTCTTCAGTGTTTTGTTCACTTTCAACATATCTGCAAATGCCTGAGGGGTCAAAAAGAAGGAATATGAGATAATGTCTTGAGCGTTTCAGGAAATAAGAAGGACAGGCTGGAGAGTTGGACGGGGAGAAACTTGATGAAATTCAACAAGGGCAAGTGTAGAGT
>NDXB01000121.1:0-46695 GCA_002631895.1 Agapornis roseicollis
GGGCAGGCTCGGGGTCGGCGCTGAGCAGCCTGAAGGAGTTCTGCACCTCGGGGCGCTGGTTGTAGGATTCGACGGCCTGAGCCAGTGCCTGGGTGTAGGCCAGGGGGGCCGGGGCAGGGAGGGCGCAGGCCCCCCCCAGCACCACCAGCACCAATGCCCAGGAGCTCGGCATCCTTGTCCCACGGCCACCCCCTGCATCCCCTTTTATCCCTGCTCCGGAAGGGAGGCTGGGGAATATCCCCCCTCCGGAAACGCCTGGCCCCAGCCCACAGAGTGGCAGTTACTTGGGAGGGGGGCAGGGGAGGGTGGTCCTGAGCGTGTCCCAAGTGCTGGTGTTGTCACATCTGGTCCCTACTGGGGACATGGCCCCGCTCCCCCAGGGAGCCCCTTGGAGGGAGTTGTGGGACCCCATTGCTGGTGTTGGGGCAGCAACACCAAACCCCAGGGGTTGCCCCATCTCTGTTGCCCAACTCTGTGGGTGTTCCCCTGCCCCCCAACCTGTGTCAGCCCCACACATGCACACGTATGACCCCAAAACATCTTTATTCCATCTGCACTGGGGAGGGGGGGCGGCGGGGTGTCCCCAGGAGGGATGTGCCAGCGCGGGGCCCGGGACGCTGTGGTGGCTGTGAGGATGATGATGAGGATGATGATGGGTGACCTGGGTTGGTGCCGGCAGCTCGTGGGGTGCCGGGGAAGCGGGGCTGGGTGCTGCCGCTGGGCTGTTGGGGAAGAAATAAGGGTGAGTTTCACTCTGCAGCCAAAACACATCCCCACATTGGGGGGGCACACCCCCACCACTGTGCACACCCAAGGACTGGGGACACAGAGCCCTCACCGGCTCCTTGCCGCACTCCACCATTGACAGGGGCACGTCGGGCAGGAAGGCAAAGACAGAGACCTGGGCCGTGCACCGCTGCACCTGGGGACACAGACCCTGAGCACCTTGGGGACACCTTTCTGTCCCCCTCTGTGTGTCCGGGGGACCCTGTCCCACGCTTACCCTGCCCGGCCGGGCTTGGCAACCGGCCCCGCGGCGCTCGGGGAGGTTTTTGGGGCAGGCGGGCTGCCGGGCGGTGAAGTTGATGCTGAAATGGGTGCCCCAGTCAAACGTCTGCCGGGAGAACAACGACCTCGGTGGCTTCCCAGTGCCGATGGGGAAACGGGTCCCACCGGGATGGGTGCCGGAGCTGCACCCCCCCCCATCGCCCACCCCGCTCCTACCGTCCTGGCGACTCCCAGCATCTTCAGCAGCCGCAGCTCCTGCCCGTGGGTCTCCAGCACCGAGCGTGCCAGGTCGCGGGGAGCCGGCAGCACCGGAGGCACGGCGGCACCCGCGGCCAGCAGCACGGCTCCCAGCACCAGCGCCATGCGGCCGGGAAAGCGGAGGGACCGGGGCAGCGGCCGGGATCGAGAATCGGCTGTCAGCTCTGCGCGGGGCCCCAGCTCCTCCGGCTTCGCCTCCAGGATAAACACTGGGCCCCGCTGCAGCGGGGAAGGGATCGGGTTGCCGGTGTTTTCCTTGGCCGGGTGCCGTGGTGGGTGCCTGCCCGGACCTGGCGGAGAAGCAGGGCTGATCCCCCACCGCGGCCCCTTCCCTCCCTACACTCCCCATTTCGCAGTGAGACAGCACAAGCGATGACCCCGGGATGCATCCAGCTCCCGCTCCTCCTGGCTCCTATGGAAAGAAAACATTCCTTCTCCCTGTTTCTTTACAGTTACAAGGATGTTTTTAAACCCCTCTTACTGTGCTCAGAGCTCACACTCGTCTAAACAGCCTGGCCTCAGATGGAAATCACACCATCACTCTTCCCCCTCACTTGGAAATGCCGTAGCAGCTGGCCAGGGGATGAATTTCTCCTGGGTTTAATATAAAAAGGGCTAAGTGACAGTAGAAGTGCCCTTCTGGTGTAGGGACACAGAGGGGAGAAGCAGCACAGCAAAAGCCTCTGTGACTGGGGCTTGTTTCTCCAGAATTCAGTATCTTTCTGTGCCCTTATGGACACTTGGCTGAACGGCTGGGAGCTCCCCTTTGCCTTTGGTTCATCCACAAAGGGAAAGCAAAGAAATACCTGGAAAGGAAACCTGGAAGCCTGGCTGGGGGACAGCTGAGTCCCCTGGGACCACTGTGCTTTGAGGACCAGCTTGGGAGCCCATGGGTGTCAACAGCCCCAGCTTAGGCAGGTCTTAATGAAGCTGCTCCTGCAAGCATGTCTGATCCAATATTCATGTCTTTATGGACAGGAAGCCCTTCTGGGAGATGCTGGAAGGGAGAAGGGATGGAAGGTGGAAAAACAGCCTGCTGGGAGAGTTGATGCATGTGCATCAAAGCCTCCTCCGCACAAGGTGAATATGCTATGGGGTTGGAAGGAAGAGGCAGGTCCAAGGCCACAGGGCCACAGTCCCCACGGCTTCCCCCAGCAGCTCTCAAGCTCAGTGATCGCCAACACAGGCAAAAATCACTGTGTGGTCCTTCCACACAAGAGGATGGAGATGCCCCATCGGCAAAGACCCCATTACAGCTTCAGGTCTGGCACTCACAGCCTGAAAAACAACTTCATTTTCATTCCAGTGTTCATGGATGGTTTCTTTTTTGAATATTTGTTTCCTTTTTAAAGAGTCTTAGCAGCATGGAACCCCCAAATGAATAACCCAGCAGCTGATGTACATGGAAGAAATAGATACATACTGACAAACCACATTTGTAGCCAGATACGTTCATTATATAACCTAAAATATACATAGTACCTGAATATATAGACATCCACATATACACCCAAAGTTCAAATCCCGAGCGACGCTGGGAGTCAGGTAGGAACAACGTGGGGGGCTGGATTTGGGGACTGGGGTGAACATCCAGCTCCTCCCTGCTTGGAGCTGGGCAGGGGACAGGTTCCAAGCCCCCCACAACACACTGGGATTGGGCAGGACAAGGGGTGAAAGCCCCATCCCTTTGCTGCTGCCAGTGGGATTAGTGTCAAGTTCTTCCTGCCCAAGCAGACGGGGGTGGCAGCTGCCTGTCCCTGCCTGCCCATGGCAGTGGAAGAGGTATGGCTTTGCTGAAGGGTGGCATGGGAGGAGACGGGCATGAAGAGAGCCCTGGAGGGATGGCGGTTCACAGTCATGCAAGAGGCGTGCTGAAGAGCTGATGCAGACAAGGACTTTGCAGGGACTGAGCTGCTGTGCTGCCTGCATGCTGCTGTTCCTTCGGCCCTGGCATCACTTGGCCTCGTGTCTTGGTCCTGGCACAAAACCCACTGTGGGCTTCCAGAGCTGACACATTCAATGCTTAATTTTCTTGCCCTTCCTGAAGAATACTGGCCATGCTCTGCTCCGACTGCCTCTGCAACACTGACAATATCTAATACGTATAAAGACATCCTGTAAGTTAAATAACACCTTGGCCTGTTTCCTATTTTGAAACCCTATGTCTGTTGCTTAGTGTCATTTACATTCAGCCTCCTCATCCAAAGCTTGCTAAAACCATGCGATGGTTTAACCGACTGGTTTTCCTCATCCTAGTTTCTCCATCATGTGGCTCTTGTGGAGAAGTTTTCCCCACCGAGCTGAAGAAAGCACAGCTCTGCTCCGGGAAGCCAGTGATGTCTTGTGTAAGAAGCACCTTAGGAAAGGCAGAGCCTGGATGTGGTCTGGGAAGCGCTGCTGGTGGGTTTTGCTGTCTCAATAAGCCAGATGTATTTTCAAAGTCATTCAAGTGGCAGTTTTTATGTCACAATTAAGCCTGTCGCTGCTCCCCCAGCCCTTCCCAAAGGTGCAGCCGAAAGCAGACCGCAGGGTGATGTGGAAAACCAACGGTGAGAGGAAGGATTGGCTTGGCCACAGCTCCGAGTGCAGGCTAATGGGCATAGAGGGAGGCAGACAGGTCCTTGCTCGCACCAGAATGCAGATCTATTCCAACATGCTTGATCTTTGGGGAGCCTCAGCCCAAAAAGCCAAGGGTGGGGATTGGTTTGTCAAGTGGTTTTTATGTGCGTGTATGTTTGTGAGTGACACTTGAGCACCTGGAAACGCACCTCTGCGGGTATCACATCATGAAACGCTCTCTGAACCCCTCTCCATATTGCCGCTAGGAAGACAGCCCCCACTAAAACCTTTCTTCTCAGATGGTGAGGAGGGGTATGCAGCCCACCCCAACCCCTCCCTCATGGCACACCATTGGTGCCATGAACGTCCAGCGGTTTGTCTCCGGGTCATACATTTCTACCGAGCTGAGGTTGGACTGTCCATCGTACCCCCCCACCGCGTAGAGACGGCCACAGTTTGCCACGAGGGAGACGCGGCTCCTCCGGGTGTTCATGGGGACGATCAGGTACCACTGGTCTGCCATGGAGCTGTAGACTTCGGCGATGCTGAGGAAGCCCGAGCCGTCGTAGCCCCCGCAGACGAACATCTTGCTGCCCAGCGAGGCTGCTCCGTGGCGGCAGCGCTTGTTGAGCATGCTGGCAACCGGGTGCCAGGTGCCCGTGTGCTGGTTGTAGTACTCCACCTGCAGTCACAGAGAGCACACAGCGTGAGGGGACACTTGCTCCAGACCCACCACAGTGTGAGCACACAGCCTGTACTTCATCACACAACTGGAAACTGATAGGGAACGTAAGTTTACTCCTTGGTTTCATATACTCAGATTCCATATTGTTATTAAGCTTTTCCAGCATCCTGGATCCCACCCACTCTCCCTGCCCGCAGCCCAGGAACTCACTAGTGAGTTCTGGGGGCACAGATCATTCTCTCCACCTGACATATAGAAACCACAGCAAATGCAGCTTTGAAGGCTCTCCCTCTACGTCTCTCCCCTTTCATCAGCTTCTGTGTGCCATTTTAAACAGGGATCTGAGCCCCAGCACCAAAATGACTGGACACCCTTCAATTAGAAGTTCAACTGCCACAGGACTGTGTGCCTCAATATCAATGTTTTCAGTTTCCTCATGCACACATCGTGCTGCTGCCCAAGGCAGAACCAGCCAAAGCTCTGCCAGACCCTAAGAGGGGCATGTTGAAGCTGTGCTTAACAACTCCCTAAGTTTCCCCTAACCTAAAGGGAGACCCCCTCTTCCCCCCAGGCAGCAGATTTAAGCTGTAGCAGTTCAAATTTTCCAGTTTCTCATGTTGGATGACCTTGATGGTCATCCAACTGGACATAGGTGCAGTTCAAGCCTATGTCCTGCACCCTGTGGCAAAGGGTAGGGCTTCTTTCCTTTTGAAACTGGCAGTGAAATCTGCACTTTCAGAAAAGGCCAGCACCTCTTCTCTGTACGTTTGTGGAATGGTTATCTGGCACCTCAGGGGGGAAAACACACCATTCTGCATCCCTTGCATTTGTAGAGAGGCTGTTCTCTCTCAATGGATGGATCCCTTCTGTAAGGGCTCCAGCACTGCTCCAAACTTCTGTTAAGGAACGTGCTCAGACAAGATTTGTAGTTCTTGGTTCTGGGGTACTTCAGGCTGCAGATGACAGCCTGCCCCAGTGTGCTGAGAGAGGCAGAAATAATTATTGCTGCTCCCAGCAAACCCCTTATTACAAATGTTCAAGGTCAGTGCATTAGTGACAGACCCAGCTGGCTACAGCTCCTGCATTCTCACTCCTCAGCACATGAATGAGTCTTTTCTGATCTGCAGCAGGTTTGGGTTTGGTTTTTTTGGTTTGGTTTTGTTTTATTTTAAGAAACAGATCCACACAGCAGGTGAAGAGGACAAGCTAACCTCGTACCACCAGCTCCCCCTGCTGTGAGGCTTGTCTCAGAGATAAACAGTCACAGAATGCTTTGGGTTGGAAGGGACCTTAAATCTCATCCAGTTCCAACCCCCTGCCATGGGCAGGGACACCTTCCACTAGACAAGGCTGCTCCAAGCCCCATACAACCTGGCCTTGAACACTGCCAGGGATGGGGCAGCCACAGCTTCTCTGGGCAACCTGTGCCAGGGCCTCACCACCCTCACAGGGAANCCAAGCCCCGTCCAACCTGGCCTTGAACACTGCCAGGGATGGGGCAGCCACAGCTTCTCTGGGCAACCTGTGCCAGGGCCTCACCACCCTCACAGGGAAAAACTTCTTCCTCACATCTCATCTCAATCTCCCCTCTGGCAGTTTAAAGCCATTCTCCCTTGTTCTATCCCTACCTGCCCTTGTCAAAAGCCCCCCTCCAGCCTTCCTGTTGGCCCCTTTAGGCACTGGAAGCTTCTCTAAGGTGTCTCTGGAGCCTTCTCCTCTCCAGGCTGAACAAGCCCAGCTCTCTCAGCCTGTCTCCATAGCAGAGGTGCTCCAGCCCTCTCAATAATAANGCCTCACATCTTATCTAGATCTCCCCTCTGTCAGTTTATATCCATTTCTCCTTGTCCTGTCCCTACCTGCCCTGTCAAAAGCCCCCCTCCAGCCTTCCTGTTGGCCCCTTTAGGCACTGGAAGCTTCTCTAAGGTGTCTCTGGAGCCTTCTCCTCTCCAGGCTGAACAAGCCCAGCTCTCTCAGCCTGTCTCCATAGCAGAGGTGCTCCAGCCCTCTCAATAATAACCCATTTCTGAAACCAAAGCCATCAAACAGGCACAGAAAACAGAGGTAGAAGTCTGTCATCTGGGATACTTCAAAGCTTTAAGGTACAGAGATGCAATGATAAAATGATTTAAAAAGTGAAGGAAGCACGGAAACAATAAAATGCACTAGGTGAATCCTTTTGATGCTCTGGGGAATAAAAGCAGCACTTCCAGTCCAGTTCCCAGTGGGTTCCTGCCTATCTCACTTCCTTCTGAGCAAGAAGGGCCCGGGAAATGGCAGAATTTAGTGGTGCAAACACTCATGGTGCTTAAGGTGCACAGGGAAAAGGCACAGAGGTGTCCCAGCTCCAGCCTGACCTTCCGGCTACCTGCTGGAGATGAATCTCTGCCCAAGGCTCACAGGAACCCACAGCACCCTGCAGACTTACGCTGTTGAAGATCTGCAGGCCATCGTGCCCCCCTGACACGTAGATCCGGCCCTCAAAGACAGTGACTCCAGCGGCGCTGCGGTTGGAGCTCATGGGGGTTACTACTGTCCACCTTGCCAGGAGAGAGAAGAGGTTAGCAAAACTCCTGCAGGCATGGCACATGGATTATTTAAACTCCACTGGATTTTCTAGGGCTGGGTTCTAGCAACTCCCCATTCACCACCTATTTAAACCATGGTTTTGTTCGCTTGCATCTAGGTAAGCTCTCGCAAGGAGGGGTGCCGCTCTGCTGTCAAGGGTTTTCTGCATTGTTCACTGTATTCCTTTTCTAGCCTGGACCCCCAGCAGGGTCACGGCACTATCTTAGCAGCAAACAGACGGATAAGCTGTAGGGCACAAAGGGCTCTTACTTGTTTGTTTCTGGAGAATAGGACTCCACCGAGTTGAGAGATGAGTTTCCATCGTATCCGCCACATACATAGATCTGGCCATCCAGCACCACTGTTCCCATAGCACTGCAATGAAGAACGGACACTGTGAGATGGCCCCACAGTCTATAACACAGTAAATCGGCACAGCCTGCCTTGCCCACTGCCTGCCCTCACCTCCTTCACCCCACCAAACCTCCTCTACCTTCTCCCCTGCTTCACCTCCAAGCTGCTCAACTGCTCAATCCTACCTGAACTCCAAGCCTCACAGTCATGAAAAATGCTTGTGGCATAAGAACACCCCTTTTCCCAACGAAAAGAACTAAACCAAAACACAGAGAGAAATTTTGATCCACATCCTAGGTCAGAATCCCAGCAATTACAGCTTCCCATGAAGAACCTCCCCACTGCTGCTGGTCAGAGGTGGCACTAATGAGGGACATTGCTGCACAGCTTCAGGAGATGTGCTCTCAAATGTGAAGCTCCTTAAATCAAGGTGCCCAACCCTGTCATTACACCTTGTAAATCACATATTTGGCTTTTAGAGGCAAATGGGACACCCTGGAAATGTAGTCACCAAAACTTCCCATAAAAGCTTGGCAACACAATCCTTAGTGAGAAAACCACAGCACTACAGCCGGAGCTGAGCAGTCTGTACAAGAACCAACATCTTCATCTGCACGAGAGTGCCTGACACTTGTTATACTTCACTTCAAGGCAGAACAACCCAATCGTGGAAGATCAACTGCCTCTCACTGTGGGAAAAGCTCCCGGGAACCTCCTTCTTATGGAAAAACTGAGTTGTTTTGCTACAAATCAGAGCCTTGTGCCCAGGATTTCATGTACTCAATCGCTTGCAGTGTGCTCTTCCCAAACGATCACCATCTTGGACCACAAAACACCAAGCCAGACAAACCCTTATGGTAAAGAAGCAGCTTGAAGAAAAGTGAACAATTCAGCAACTCTCAGTGACTAGGTATGAGTGCAAAGAAAACTGCAGCAGAAACCCTGGAAGATGTTTGAACATGAAAGTGGTGGGGACGACAGGATGACCACACAACTTAAATAAGGGGGGTTTCAAAATGAGGCAGGATACACTCCCAAACCACACAGTGGTTGGGAACTCTGCAGCTCTGTCCAGGAAGCGCAAACAACTTCTTTTCCCTCCTCTTCTCCTTCCCAGCTGTAATTTTCTTATGATTTCTGGTAAGGAAAGAAAGTGCCAGCACTGGCCAGAGATAGTAAACCAGGTTTATCTGACTCTGAGCAGCACAGGAGCTTTTCTACATGGTGCTTGCCAGTGCTTCACCTACCATCTAGTATCACAATGTGAAGAAATGAGGCTCTGACCGCGCCCTTTGGGAATCCAGTTCAAACCCTTACACACTTCACCCGCAGAATCTCACTCTTGATTTCATTCCCTGATGCTACCAAGCCCAAGATCTCTGTAGCTTACAGCCCACAGTGCTCAGCTGCTTTTTTACTTACCAAGGTCTTAACAGCTTTCCTGGTAAATCAGTGCTGTGATCTACTGAAATAATTTTGTTGGGCTACTGAAAGCTTCCCTCTCTTACTAGCAAGCAGTTCCCAGAATCAGCATGAGTGTCTCAAAGGTGGCCAAGCAAATCCCACATGTTTCCATGATGCTCCAGTCCTCCTTTTTCCTTTTGTTCCTTCTCCACACCACCCAACACCTCCACCCTTCCTACAACCTCATTTCAACCCCCCCAACCTTCAAAGGTTCCCCGCCCACCGAGCAAGCTGTATGTACCTTCGCTTGCTGTTCATGCTTTCCACTTTGGACCAGGAATCCATCTCTGGGTTGTAAACCTCCACAGTGCTCAGCCTCAGCTGACCGTCGTAGCCGCCGATGGCATAGAGGAGTCCATTCACCACTGCTACCCCAACTCGGCTCCGGGCTGTTGTCATCGGCTGGCACTTTTCCCAGCGGTTGGCAATGGGATCAAAGACTTCCACCACGTTCAGCGAGTCACCTGCATAAAAATTTGCTACTCAAATTAAAAGGGGGAGATCTGCTAAAGCACTGTTCTAGCAAGCTTACCTGTAGCAGAAGTGAACGAAGGATAAGCGATTGCTGCTCTGACCCCAAAGATGTGGCTGACACCAGGAATTTGTCTGCTCTTCTCTGGGGAAATGCCTGGCAAACATCATATGTCCTGCTCTGAGCTATTACACACTGTATTCCAGCTTCTCTGCTCCCACATCAAAGTCCAGTCAGGGGCATATTCCAGCAACATCTCTATTCACCTCTGAAATACTTACATAAAGTGCACTCTGCAATGCAAAATGATGGCAGAGTGGTTCAAAGCTCGCCTATGCTCTGTGCCATAACACTTGACAGGATCTAGGCTGTGGAAGTGCGACCTATTATAACCTCAGAGTGGCAGCAGAGACCTTCCGTGGCACAAACATGCTCCTAGGGCTAGAGCACCTCTGCTATAGAGACAGACTGAGAGAGCTGGGCTTGTTCAGTCTGGAGAAGGCTCCAGGGAGACCTCAGAGCAGCTTCCAGTGCCTAAAGGGGTCAACAAGAAAGCTGGAGAGGGGCTTTTGACAAGGACAGGTAGGGACAGGACAAGGGGGAATGGCTTTAAACTGCCAGAGGGGAGATCGAGATGAGATGTGAGGCAGAAGTTCTTCCCTGTGAGGGTGGTGAGGCCCTGGCACAGGTTGCCCAGAGAAGCTGTGGCTGCCCCATTCCTGGCAGTGTTCAAGGCCAGGTTGTATGGGGCTTGGAGCAGCCTTGTCTAGTGTTCACACTAGACGTGGTTGTGAGTGGTAGGGGGTTGGAACTGGTCCCTTTCAAACCAAATTATTCTGTGATTCTATGATGATCCCACACCCCAACACCACCACTCAGACACTGCGAGTTCTTGTTACTATAGGCAAGGTCACCACCCTCAAAATACTGATTCTTAAAGAATACTGGCCTAAATAAACTTGACTTAAACAGAATTTTTATCTGGAACATGTTAAAATAGGAGCACAGCCACACTGAGCTTCTCAGTGGAAGGGTCAAAATGCTGCACAGGGGGAGAAACTGCTCAAGGCTTCACAAGAGAAGTCCACGATCCTATTGTCCCACCCAGCAAACTAGGCTGCTTTCTCCACTGTGGGGAGCAGATATGCAAGGTACCTGCTGAGTTCAGTCCTCCGACAGCATAAATCAGTCCTGCAATGGATGTACAGCACCGAGGACGGGTCTTGAATGCGGGGAGGTGTGGCCGGCGCTCTGGCATGAGGTGATAATCTTTTGCCTCGTCAACCAGATCCCTGAAATCAAAGCCAAATAATTAAAGAGCTCAGCTGATACGAAGAAATCTGTCTTAAGTCAGACGCAGATTTAAGCAGCTGACTTTCTCCCACTGTGGCCAGTACTTCTAGAAGGCAACGTGGCCCTACTGCCAGGTTAGAACTGGGGAGGGTGCTTTAGATTTGTGCTGTTATCTGTGATCTGTCTGGTGCGGACCTCTGTCCACAGAAAGTGAGAATTTCAGTTTCCAAGACTTCTAAATCACATTCCTGCACCTCCATCACACTGACAGGCACCACCCCTGTGGTGGTTTTCTAACCCCACATCCAAGCCTCACCTGCATTTGTGGCAGCAGCGGACCAGGTCATCTTGTTGCACGCGGTCAGTGAGAAACTGAGGTCGACAAAGGGGGAGGCGGATTTTGGACAGGAGCTCAGGTAAGAATGACTCTCTCTGGTCTCGGTCATACCGTATCCAAGCTAATGCAGCTTCAAACACCTGCCAGAAAAAGAGGCATGGGAAGTTGGAGTTTTGGGATTTATTTTTAGTTCTGCAAGTTCCTACTGCTGCCAGTTGTCTGATGGAAAAGAAATCATGTATGGACA
This sequence comes from Agapornis roseicollis, assembly GCA_002631895.1. Taxonomy (NCBI): domain Eukaryota; kingdom Metazoa; phylum Chordata; class Aves; order Psittaciformes; family Psittacidae; genus Agapornis; species Agapornis roseicollis. The sequence continues at coordinate 11,243 of NDXB01000121.1, forward strand.
ATGACCTTCTCTTGATCACAGGTGACATGGTTTCAGTACAGGACAGTGATCCTCTATACAGTGCCAGAAGGATGTGAAGCTGTTGGAACAAGCGCAGAGGAGACTACGAAGATGCTCTGAGGGCTGGAGCACCTCTGCTATGAAGATGGGCTGAGAGAGCTGGGCTTGTTCAGCCTGGAGAAAAGAAGGCTCAAGGGACACCTTAGAGCAGCTTCCAGTGCCTAAAGGGGCCAGCAAGAAAGCTGGAGAGGGGCTTTAGACAAGGGCAGGTAGGGATAGGACAAAGGGGAATGGCTTTAAACTGCCAGAGGGGAGACTGAGATGGGATGTGAGGCAGAAGTTTTTCCCTGTGAGGGTGGTGAGGCCCTGGCACAGGTTGCCCAGAGAAGCTGTGGCTGCCCCATTCCTGGCAGTGTTCAAGGCCAGGTTGGATGGGGCTTGGAGCAACCTTGTCTAGTGAAAGCTGTCCCTGCTTGTGGCAGGGGTTTGGAACTGGATGGGCTTTAAGGTCCCTTCCAATGCAAACCACTCTGTGATTCTACAGTCACCAAAGGACTCTCCTGTTGCATGACACTTGTGTGGCTTGGCCTTGGCATTGCTTTCTCTGCCTCCAGCTTAGCCCGCAATAATACTGATCTATTGTCCCATGGGATGGGATGTTTAGTATGAATGTTTTCAGGGAGATGAGGAAGCTGGGAAGAGAATTCTAGTAGAGGAGGTGGGGCAGAATGCAAAACCTTATTTACTTATTGTCAAAAAGCAAACCATGGAAGAAAGAATGGTGCTGCTGGAGGTGCAAACCTCTTCCAGCACCGCTCACTGCCCTGTTTTGGATGACTCCAGACTACAAGGGAGCCTGGTGACTACTTTAATTGGAGACATGTACTCCTTGGCTTACAGGACTCTCATAGTCAAAGCCTGAGCTGGGTTGTTCTTCTACACTCATGCTCTTACATCCAGCTGACCACATCCAACTTCTGTCACTGTTTTCTGAGGTAGAGCTCCTCCTGAGCAGAGTGTCCGCAGCAGATAAGCTGCACTGCAGTAAAATACTGCCATTTCTGAAGAGGAGGGCTGGCATATGTGGCACAAGGAAGTATCACCAGTGATAATTCCTTGGACTTGTACCTGCTCCACAAAGGATCCACTTGGTCAAAACAGCAAGAGACCAATCTGTGGTACAATACAGCAAAGTGGCTGGAATGTGAAGCAGGTTCCCTTCCCTCCCTATTTCAGACAGCCTGATTAATGAAGCGCTCTCTTACCCTACATGGAGATAGCTGTAGGTCTGCTTTTCATTTGTCACCTCCTTAGTAACCTCCTTGGAAAAAGGAGGACAGATTTCCTGGCTCGATGACAGGCTGTTTCTCCTGCAAGTTGCCAGCCCACCACTGACAGATTCTCAAGGCTGCTGAAACACCCTAAAGCTGTTCAGCTCTGCTTACTGTTTGGGTTTTTATTTTTTCTAGGAACAAGGCAGTCTAGAGGAGGCTCCTGATGGCAAATCCAGTGCAACATTTGTTATGAAATGCTGCAGCACTCACAGCAAATTCATTACACCTCAAAAGCATTCCTCTGGACTTGAACATGAGCTCTTAAGGGCTCCCTGCTGTTGCTTGCACTCTCAGGCTCTCTCCACAGAACCAGCAACTTACTGACAGTAAGGGATACAGCTGAAGGTCCTCAGAACCCAACAGGTTCCACCTTTGTCACTGATGAAGAATTAAAACACCTTAAAACAATGCTTTGTAAAGTTATGGTCCAAGAACAGAGAAACTCTACCAGGCATTTCTCAGAGCAAGGTGACGTTGGCCCCACAGACAAGAAGCAGGGGTTAAGGGAGTCATCCTGGCTCTGTCAAGCACCTGTTAGTGTCCCTGGTGTGCCAGGACATCTCAGCTTCATTCAGACCTGGAAAAGGGTCATGTCCCATTCCACTTCCAAGCAACCAGAAAATCTCCAGTAAAAATCAGCCTCAGCTGAGACCCGCACCAGGTACACACCTGCTCTTCAGACTTCACATTTAGCTCATCCCTAGAAACGAGCTCCAGGACATCTTCAAAAGGCAGTGCCAGGAACTCTTCAGACATGGATACCTCCACAAAGTGCTGATGAATGAAGCTGTTGGCAGCATCATAGAGCACCGCACACATCATTGTCTCTGCAAACTGCCGCACTCCCAGACAATTCTTAGGGTGAAGCCTGGGAAAGCGGGGAGGAGGTTAAACATCAGTTTAAGGGAAAGACAAAAGGAATTACAAACAGGTTCAGTGAAGCAATGCAAGCAGAGTGTACACGATGCAGTGAAAGACACAGCTGCGTACTCTCCAGCAATGGTAAGCTTCAGCTCACTGATGAAGGAGAAGACTTTAAGGCTCATCCAGTTCCAGCCCCCTGCCATGGTCCACCAGACCAGGTTGCTCCAAGCCCCATCCAACCTGGCATTGAACACTGCTGGGGATGGGGCAGCCACAGATTCTCTGGGCAACCTGTGCCAGGGCCTCACCACCCTCACAGTAAATTTTCTGTGAAAAAGAGTAATCTTTTCTCATCTTTTATCTCTTCTAAGTAGTACAGAACATCGTTTGTTACAGCTTCATAAAGTCATTCCCTCTGGCTTTCAGCAACCTGGTCTAGTGGAAGCTGTCCCTGCTTGTGGCAAGCGGCTGGAACTAGATGAGTTTTAAAGTCCCTACTAACTTGAATCAGTCTAGTATTCTGTGAACCTCAGGGCTCACACAGGGGTTGGTTACAGCGCTGTGGACTTGTCTGTGCACAGGTGCCTAAAAACATCCCATGTCTTAATTCCCTTCTAGAATGAGAGCTGAGTGTGCACATTCGAGCTCTTCAGGACGGTCAGAATCCACTAATTTTCTCGTTATTAACCAAAGTGAAACTTATGTACTCAAATTCAGGACTTAACATGGGACACCCAGTTGCTCCTGGTAGATTTGGGAGAACTGTGGCAGCTAAATCTGAGAAACCAAAGTACCTTGTTTAATCTACATATAGATAGAACTACCTAAAGCTAGTCAGGACTCAAACTGTCATATCCAGTATCTCATATAAAATGTTTTTTGCAAGAAAAATGAATACTCTGTAGTCTTATGTAACTTAATTTTAAACCAACTGCAGAAATTCAGGATGCACAGAGGGACTGAAAATTGAAAACGGAGGAAAAACATGTTTTCTCCCTGTCCTGTGGTTTTAGGATACCTCTATTTAGAAGTGAAGAAAAATAAGTGGCTGAGATGTTCCATTTATTTGGTAGGTATGTTTAATATCACACCACGGAATACGCTGAACAGCTGCAGAGAAATCAGGCTGAGGGAACTAAACACGTAAGACTCCCTGGCATGATCTGAAAACGCGTGTGGTACGTTTCCAAAGAGTAGTCCAGCTTTTCGTTTTCCAGATCCTGCTGCTGGAACAGTCTGGCAGCCAAACACCAGCAAGCGAACTGAAAAAAACCTGGGACCAATTTAAGGTTCTGCCACAGCTTCCTGGCAAGCTCCTTGGCTGGGTCCCTTTGTTCCTCCCCTTTTACACGTGCAACTGCAGAGAAGGTAATTACTGCGAGGGTGGGTTCATAAGCAGTAGAGGCAGTCACGCAGCACTGTGATGGGTAACCAGCTAGTTAACTCTTACAGGGAAATGCTCACTTACTTTTGCTTTAGGTATTATTTCCTTGGCTGGCCAAGGCCCTGTATTGTGTCCCAGCTGTAGCATCTCATAAGCCAGGTAAGTTATAGGGAATGAGAATGATGAACCCTGGGAGATGCAGAGCTCCTTATCACACTGGTAGGAGACATCCTGCTTCCTCCCAAGCCAGACACAGATGACTAAAACCTTGCTGCTGTTGGGGAGCAGCTAGCACAGCCAAAGGACAGCCCCTTACCTCTCTCTGAGGAAAGTGCAACAAGCATCTTTGATGTTCTGCAGCTGAAGGAAACTCGCCCCCATCAGCAGAGACTGCACGTTCTGCTGATCTATGGCCAGGTGACCATTGTAGGCAAAATTGATCAGAGCCTCAAGTGCACTAAAAAAGGGGGAGAAAAGGCAGAAAATGCATTGAATTCAAGTCAGCACAGGACTCCACTAACAGAAAACCCTTTTCTAGTGCCATTCATACAGAGGGTAGGCTTTCAAGCCTTGCACATACAACACTGAGGCCCACAGAGCACTCCTGATGCCTTTGGATATCCTGGCTCGTGTGCATTGGGGCATTACCTGGGATCCATCCCCTGCATGACAATCTCATCCTGCTTGCACTCCATCATGTCATTGGTGAACATGGCATGGAAGTAAGGGATGGAAGCCGCTAGCACGATCCGGTGAGCACTGAATTTATGGTCCCCTACCTAAAAGGAGAAGAAAGGGAAAGGAGGAAAGATCAGCACCATTGATTCCAACCACATAGCCCAGATAACTTAGTGTAGCACAGCTCCACCAGCCAGGCAGTAACTGAGGGCTGAAAATCGGGCAATTCCCATTTGCAAACAGGATTGCAGACTGTCTTTTACATTCAAACTTTTAAACCCAGTTTTCCAGCCATATGAGCAGCCACAAGTGGTCAGCTGGGAAAAGACAGAGTGGGTCATCTTCAGATTCCTAACAAAGCACGGCCAGGTCCCCAGAACCACATGTTTACACAAATCAGCTCAGTATTCAACTGCACACACGGATTTCAAACCCAATCTGTGCCAAGCAGGAGGAAGAAGCAGGAAATCCCAAGCACAACACAGGCTGGAAGAGACTGGATTGAGAGCAGCCCTGAAGAAAAGGACTTGGAGGTGTTGGTTGATAAGAAACTCCCCATGATCTGGCACTGTGCACCTGCAGCCCAGAAACCATGTCCTGGGCTGCATCAGGGAGGGGATTCTCCATCCCTGCTCTGCTCTGGTGAGACCCCACCTGCAGTCCCAGCACATGAAGGACATGGAGCTGTGGAGCTCCTCCATGAGTTGGAGCAAGTCCAAAGGATGCCACAAAGATGCTCTGAGGGCTGGAGCTGCTACTGGAGACAGGCTGAGAGAGCTGGGTTTGTTTAGCAGGGAGTTTGATCTAAACGGTCTTTAAAGTCCCTTGCAAACCAAACCATTCTATGCTTCTATAAAATACTCTTGCCAGAGCCCTGCTTCAGGTAACACTTTCTCCTACCAGCTGGCAATCACAGATCCCACATCACCCATCTGATCCCAGGACAAGCTGAGCGAAGCCATGCAGGCTCAGCGCAAACCCTACATTGTGATTACTCTGCAGAACTAGAAGCTGGGTGATGCAGCTGCCCATTTCCTCTTCCTCAGCTCTTCCTCTGAGCTGATGACTGACTTACAGGTTAAATCCCATGCACTTTTCTTCTTGTACCCTCAGCTTATGCTCACAGCCAGTCATCTTCACTATAATCCAGAAGCTCATACAAGCTCATCTTCTTTAAGCTTCCACAGGTTCACTTTCACCAGCTCTGCTATACCTGTGTTCATTTACATCCTTCCTAATCCATACAGAGTGAGGCTTGGAAGGGCCTTCTTGCACCTCCAATTCCACTTGTCACTCCTCCCACCTCCTACATAAAGACAGGTTGAGAAGATGGGGGCTGTTCAGCCTGGAGAAGAGAAGGCTGTGTGGAGACCTCATAGCAGCCTTCCAGTATCCGAAGGGGGCCTACAGGGATGCTGGAGAGGAACTCTTCATTAGGGACTGTAATGACAGGACAAAGGGTTCAAACTAAGACAGGGGAAGTTCAGGTTAGATGTAAGGAAGAAGTTCTTTACTGTGAGGGTGGTGAGGCACTGGAATGGGTTGCCCAAAGAAATGGTAAATGCTCCATCCTTGGCAGTGTCCAAGGCCAGGTTGGAAAGAGCCTTGGGCAACATGGTTGAGTGTGACGTGTCCCTGCCCACGGCAGGGGGGTGGAATTAGATGATCTTAAGGTCCTTTCCAACCCAAGCCATTTTATGATTCTATGATTCCTGCAGATACTATATGATGTCCCTGCTTATGGCAGGGAGGTTGGAACTAGATGATCTTTAGGTCCTTTCCAACCCAAGCCATTTTATGATTCTATGATTCCTGCAGATACTATATGATGTCCCTGCTTATGGCAGGGAGGTTGGAACTAGATGATCTTTAGGTCCTTTCCAACCCTAACTATTCTATGATACTTTCTCCTCTTCTGAACTACACAGTTCTTCAATTACTTCTCTCTGATGGTTCTGAGCTTTTTCTTCCCCTAATTTCCAGGCTAACCTGACTCATACCAGTCTCTACCCATCCCAGCTTGTGCAGAACTGCCCTTTTTCCCCACTTCAGCAAGATTTTCCCATTTGAGCTTTGTTTTGCTGGGACAAGCTGGAAGAACAAGTCCTTTACTCTTCAGGTCATCCAAGAAGCCCTTCTCTTCTCCTCCTAACTTCTCTACAAAAAGCTTCATCACCCTTTCATGTCTAGGCAGCTTATTAACAAAAACGGTGCTTGCATTCGGGTTTTCACTGTTCCCAACAGTGCCTTGCCTCTCCCTCTAGGCCCTGAGCTCTCACACCCTGTAAATACAACTTGCTAGGAGTTCAGAAAGCAGAATTCCTGACACATGGAAAAAAAAAAAGAGAGGAATTGGGCACTACACAAGATGCATAAGCAGGCAGGATATTTTTTTTCTTAAACAAAAGCATATTCAAGCGCCACAAATGCTGTTAGAAGATATTCCTTTAAAACCAGCCTGACCACCCAGCTGCTCGCTGTGCGTGCCTGCCTGCACGATGGCCAGGACTTGCAAGCATTTGGAATGTGGTCAGCTTGTGGCACTTCATTCCTGGGGTGCAGGGGCAAGTCTGCTCTGCCAGAACTTCCCAGTTTTAAATAGTGATCCAGTCAAACTGCTTCCAAGACCTGCTCCAGCCTGGTAGTGGCAGGTACACTTTTGGAGAGCCTTGTGTCTGTCCTGATGAACTCAGGTGTGCTTGAATCCATGCTCTCCGCTGTGCCTGGATTACCCTGCACTAATCCCACTGTCCTGGATTTTGCAGAGTTCTCAGTGCCCAGGGCAAAAGCAGCAAGTGAAATGGTATGGACTCTTGCAGCTCATAGGAAAGAACCCTCACATATACACTTGCATGGTGACTTGGACACTGGCACAGGTTGCCCAGAGAAGCTGTGGCTGCCCCATCGCTGGCAGTGTTCAAGGCCAGGTTAGACAGGGCTTGGAGCAACCTGGTCTGGTGTAAGGTGTCCCTGTCCATGGCAGGGGGGTGGAACTGAATGGGCTTTAAGGTCCCTTCCAACCCAAACCATTCTGGGATTGTCAGCTCAGGAAAGCAAGCTCAGGATGGGTAAGGTCAGCATCAACCCCGTCTACTAACCCAAAACTATGTGTAAAACATCCCATCAGCTCAGTGACTCAAGTGCTGTGCCACAAATACCAGCAAATATGCTGCCACTCTGTTCTCTTCTCTGCTAACTCAGTCTTTAACTTATCTCATGCTTTACCTCCAGCCCCTGCCCTCCTGAGCCCAGCAGAAACCAGACTATGACAGGGACAGGGGCAGGAGTAAGAGTGCTTGCTTGGCAGATGAAGGCTAAGATGATATTCCATGAGAGAGAATGAAGAAGCAGAAAAGAATAAGGTAATGAAAGCACGAGGACAGATATTTATAGAAGTGAGCTGGGAAGTACAAGCATGTGAATTAAGACAGCAGCTCTACTGCTGCTACAGCAGCAAGAGTTCCACCCTGGTACAGGCACAGCCCATGCTCCCTCAACATACAAAATCATCAGTAGATTCCTTGTGTGCAGGCAGCAGGATAGGGAATCTCTGGCACAGAGTCAGGACTGCTAATACTTGCAAAGGAGCCCATGGTTAAAGAGGGGATGGGGGCTGAAGGCCACAAGCCCCAGCCCTGTTTAAGTAATGAATGTTTGCAGAGCAGGGCTCCCCACCCTGACTTTACACAGCCTCTTGTAAGGGAGCGCAAACTCTGGCCTGGCCTCTCTACCACGAGGTTCAAAACCACTTCTGAATACATTGAGTTTAATGAGAAAAGCCCACAAGAGGAAGGAAGCGATTCAAGAACCCGTGCACCCCTGAAAGCTGACAAAACCTCCCTGTGTCCAAAGTGGTGGGGTTTTCATTTCCTTACTGCACACAGCTAACTGCCAAGACGAGCACACGTGCACATGAACAACTTCGCTTCTGTTCATCTCTCCATGTAAGTGCCTGACCAAGGTGCTGCTCATTGAGAAGCTCAAGAGGCACAGGATGCAGATAGGTAAATAAGGAGACCTGGGTGCTGAAGCTCTTTGTTTGGGATTTCTTGCTGGGGAAAAGTTTGTGTGTGACCAGCCACAGCCTGGTTGACCGCAGTGAGTAACTCACTGCTCAGCCTGTCCACGTTCCAGCCCTGGGGCTCAGAAATGCCAGACCTGCTCGACAAGCTCTGGCACTTCTTGGCCGGTTCCTGCCAGTGGATGAAGCCACTCCACCAGCCTCATCCACTCCAGCAGCCATGCCCACAGTGGCTTTCCTGGCCCAGCTTGTCAATGGAAGGTAAACACCAGCAAAGCTAAAGACATGGGTCTCATGTCTTACTTGTCTCATTATGCAGTGTGTGCTTGCAGCCCAGAAAACCAGCTGTGTCCTGGGCTGCATCAAAAGGAGCATGGCTCCTCAAAACCAGATCTGCGTGTTGGATAGCTGTCTACACCATGTGCTGGGATTTCCCTAGTCTGCTGTGCCCTGGAATTTCCTACTCCTTGAACATCTCACCAGCACTGCTCCTGCTTCCCTCTCCACCAAACACAAGGTGAATCAGTGCTTCCCATGGTGGGATATATTAAGCATAGAATCACATTGATTTGGAAGGGACCTTAAAGATCATCCAGTTCCACCAAATTATCCTTGTTAATACACCTTGTTATTGCAAAACTAATAATTTATAGTCATTCAGCAAGATTCCCGACGGGTTAATGAGAGCTGTATCATCACAGGGATGAAATACTTTGTGTCCCGGCAGCAGCACCACCCTTCCAGCTCCAAGCTGCTCAGCAGCTCAACAGGACAGGATTGTTTCCCCAGTGGAGTTCTCGCCCTTCATCAAGGAAAAGGTTTCACCTTGGGGAACACCCCATTTAACAGATTAACTGCACTGGGGATGACCCTGCACAAGCAAGGCAGGGTTTGAACCAGTTCTGGTTACCTACAGGGCTCAACATCCTGCCCCAGCTTGGTCCCCATCAACATGTGGGATACAGCTGGACAACACAGATGCAGCCATACTGTTCACAACCGCTTCACTTGTGCTGGTGCTTGCCCAACCCTACTGTTCAGGAAAATAAAACTGAAATAAGTTGTGCAGAAAGGGGAATCATTTTCTGTCATAGAGCAGGAGAAAGGGGGGTACTGGCCTCTGTCAGCAGCAAGATCCACAGAGCTGCATCAGCAAAGAACTGATCCACGTTGTGACTGCCACCAACTGAATGGAAACTATTGCTTGGTACTGGACAAGATAAAACCTGTGTTTTCTTTTGCTTTTTTAAACTTGCTTGTGTTATGATAGAGGGGCCTCAGGGAGATTTATAAATTGAGATTTCTGATCTAGAAGCTATTATTACGTTCATACCAGAAGCACTTACTAGCAAGTCCTGAAAGAACAACTACATTTCTTGCTGCAGGTGAAGGACAATACCTGTTTTTCCTGCAGAAGATAAAAAATACTTCTGAGGATAAGCACACAGCCCATGTGACCTAAGTTCATCATTGTGTCTTATGTTTCAACCAGTGCTCCCTATCTCCAGAGCCCTGTGCCATCATGGAATGCATGTGTAAAACAGAGCTTTGGTTGCGGATTTCAGCTTTCAGAGGAAGGTGGAAGCTCTTGTTTGCAGGAATAGATTGTTTCAAAGCAGTACCTGCTCTGTTATTGTATCAGTTGTTCCTGTTGAGTTAAACACAGATCAGTGTATTTCATAGAATCACAGACTGGCTTGGGTTTGGGCGGCCTTAAAGCCCATCCAGTTCCAACCCCCTACCACAAGCAGGGACACCTTCCACTAGACCAGGTTGCTCCAAGCCCCATACAACCTGGCCTTGAACACTGCCATGGATGGGGCAGCCACAGCTTCTCTGGGCAACCTGTGCCAGGGCCTCACCACCCTCACAGGGAAGAACTTCTGCCTCACATCTCATCTCAATCTCCCCTCTTTTAGTTTAAAGCCTTTCCCCCTTGTCCTGTCCCTACCTGCTCTTGTCAGTAGCCCCTCTCCAGCTTTCTTGTTGGCTGCTTTAGGCACTGGAAGCTGCTCTAAGATGTCCCTGAAGTCTTCTCTTCTCCAGGCTGAACAAGCCCAGCTCTTTCAGGCTGTCTCCATAGCAGAAGTGCCCCAGCCTTCTTTTATTGGAAAGATTTGGTTTCTGCTTTTCAAGCCTGAAGTTCAGGACTCTCTCCCGGCACAAATGAAATCACCACAAACTTAATAATATCCACATCACAAAGCCAGAATTAGCTATTTATATAAGCACTAAAAAGAGAAATACCCCAAGAACTCCACATCAACAAGCTCAGTGGAAAGAGGCTTGAGGGCAAATCCTTTGGGCAGGACTGTCATCCCTTTCATAGTCTGAGCAAAACACTGCCTTTCAGAAGATTTCCACCTTTATGCAAGGATGACAGGTTGGACAGGGCTTGAAGCAACCTGGTCTAGTGGAAAGTGACCCTGCCTGTGGCAGGCTGACTGGAATTGAATGATTTTAAGGGTCCCTTCCAACTCAAACCATTCTAGGGTTCTAAGATAGAATCACAGAATCAACTAGATTGGAAAAGATCTTTAAGATCTTCAAGTCCAACCATTATGATTTTATGATGTGCTATTTTGCATCATAAAATGAAAGGCACCTATAATATGTAATTTTAGGTGCCTTCCAAGGCAAAGGGTACTGTTTAGCAGAAACAAGAACAAAACCACTGCTAGCAAAGCATCTTTGCTGACCACAAATACCACAGAATTCCCTTTCAACATGTTCTCTAACCAGTAACAAGAGGCACACTCTCTCTTATACTCCCACATCCACAAAATGCTAACAACTTCCAGGGTACAATGAAGCTTTCTCCAGAGAAAGAATGGTGTAGGTGGAATAAAGGCATCTATTGTCTTCATGGCATCATTACCCTGCATAGCTGAGAAGTCTCTTGAGTTTTCTGCTGCAAAGATCTTCTCAAAACACCCCCATCATTCCTGACGTGACACTGGCATTCAGTCAAAGAGAGGACAGAGCAGAAATTAAGGCAGCACCCAAGTCATTGTAGCAAAGTGTTGTTAGGAAGAAGATAACGGAACAGTAAAATTCAAGAGATCTTGTATCAAAATTCAGGCACTGAAATAAACACCCTTCCTCTGCACCCACCCAAAGAGCAGCTGGACAAAACGTGAAAGAGTTTAGATCAAACACAGCTCATGCAAAACCAAGAGATTGATGCCATTAAGCCAGACATCCTCTGGTCTAGACTCTGTTTCCCACGGGAACTGGAGAAAGGAAGCATCCTGAGGGGTTCACCTCCGGCCCTGCCTGCCTTTCTGCTCCTGAGGGACTGGCCAAACCAAAGCTGAGGTTAACTCAACAGTGGAGAGCCCCTGCAGCCACAGGCTCCCTGCCACGTTCCCCCAACCTCTTCACAACAGTGACCCCAAACCTTTCCTATATTCTGACAACCCCTGTGGCAACACGGAGAATGCTCAGCCTCTGCTCTCAACTCTTCCCACAGCCTCCAGCTCCTAACTGGGCAATAAGTACCTGCCAGACACTAGGTTAAACACCCTGCAACAGCAGGACAATTCCTGTTTTACAGAAAGCAAACAAAACCAGTGCAAGTGGGTTTAGAAATCAGACACTAAAGCCTTTCTTCCATGCTCAGAGAAACAGAGTAAAAAGCTTAGCGCAGAAACGTGCGGTTTGTGCTAACACGTCAGGTTTAGTGTCTTTGCAAAGCACTAAACATACTCAGCTTTTACATAAGGGGAGAAGCACTGATGCTAGCTGAAACCTCAGGTGAGAAAACAAGCCCAGTCATAATCCAAAGTAGCTTGTTACTGCTATACAACTTAAATTTAGTGTAAGATTTAAGTAAGTGTGCATAACAGATTATCTTGATTTTTAAATCTACTGGCTCCTCAAATAAGCAAAACATTCTCTTTCCTCCTCAAAGATATTCTCTCCTACCAAGCTCATTTTCCTCGAGGATCTCTTGCAAACAGGCTCAAACATCCACAATGCAGCCAGACACAGGGTTTTTAAGGACCCTGCTGAAATTACTCACACAGTCTAAGCTGCCTGGAATTCCACTTATCTGCCACTGCGGGACAAAAGGAGGCTCCTCCACCTCTGCTTGGCAGCAGCAGCTCTCTGGCGTTCATTTGCTGGAGTTTGGAGGGTTTCAAATGAACAGCCTGCTTTGGGAAAAACTGTGATGAGAAGGGGAGAAAAGCCAACAGGATTATGGCCTGTCTGTCCCATTTGGATTGTATGCGAAATAAACACTATAACCTCTCCATAGCCTGGGAATATTTTAACTTGCCAGGGTTGTACTAATTTTGAAGACACTTTTCTAATGACTCTTGGAGTTAGTAATGGAAACAGAGCATTCAAGTGATCCAAACCAAAATGAAGAGCAGCAACAATAAGAGGAGCTCACGTTAACTTTGCTCTTCGAGGAGCCAGAAAGGCACAAACCTTCTCTTGCTGGACACCTGCTTAGCCAAGACCAAAGGTGCCAGCCTGGCACCAGGTCTCTGGCTCTGATGGGAGCAAGCAGGAGCTCTAAAGACATTTGCTCTCCCTAAATTTGTCAATGAAGAAACAGGATAAGTATCGCTTCCCTGTTTTATGGAGTGGTGCAGTCCACAGGCTTCCAGCAAGCTGCTAATACATCCCTAGAGAGCACTTGTACCTGGGCGTAAAGCAGCCAGGCAAACTCCAGAAAACAAAGCTGCTCAAGCAACTTTCATCTTGAGAGGATATTTGTCTTCAAAAAACAATGCTCAGGAAGACAAATACCAAGTAGCTGCTTTTCTGCAATTAAAAAGCAGACTAGGATCTCCAGGGAATAACACCCCCAAATACCTGTGCTCATCAGGGAACTGAAACTCTTTGCCCTTTTGCAGCATTTATTTGTGAGCTTTAAATTCCTTTGAGAACACACGTACAGATAGAATGACTGCAAATACACTGTAAAATAAGCAGGAAAGGTTTTGCTGCGCTACTGTGTATAGGAGAGCAAAGCAATGAGGGCCCAAACCTTTAATGCAGAGCATTCCCATCCAGTGAGCTTAACAAGAAGCTAATTAATTTCTATAAATACGGTAAAATCAACATCAGTAGGGATAGCAGAAATAAGTAAAGGCACCTAGGTTTCAGCAGAAAGCAATGCTAAGGGTGAAATGCTCTTGGGAAGAAAGAGCTCTTGGGAGAAGCGGAGCAGTGACTGGAGAGAGCATGAGAGCCAGAAATCAACCCAGAAGCCTCCTCACATGAAGACAGCCTGAAAAAAAATGCTTTATATCCAGCTTCTGGGGTAAACCAGGTGGATACAGAAATCAACCCTCACTAATTTCAGCTGTCAATAACTGCAATAACATCTGGCCCATAGTAGGTAGCACCCAGAGATCTCACTACAGCAGCTTAAATTTGAACCCATCCCTAGCATGTATATAGATTTGCCCCTCACAGACTATTCAAGCCCAAGAGATGTGGATAACTGAAACTTCAGTCCATCACTGGAAACCCCAGTTTGGCCCCAGATGTAGGGTAGCCATGGAGAATGGCTGCTTCGGTGCTGGTTTCGTGAGATACCCTGATTTCATAGAATCATGGAATAATGGTTGGGGTTGGAAGGGGTCTTAAAGCTCATCCAGTTCCAATCCCTTGCCATGGATGCAGGGACACCTTCCGCCAGACCAGGTTGCTCCAAGCCTCATCCAACCTGGCCTTGAACACTGCCAGGGATGAGGCAGCCACAGCTTCTCTGAGCAACCTGTGCCAGGGCCTCTCCACCCTCACAGGGAAGAACTTCTGTCTCAGATCCCATCTCAATCTCCCCTCTGTCAGTTTAAAGCCATTCTCCCTTGTCCTGTCCCTCCCTACATGTCCTTCTTTTACCAAACAAGAAGCCACCAACACACAATCTAGCAATACTTAAAGAAGAAAGCAGTAGCAGAAATTTGGCTTTAGTAAGCAAAAATCCTACTCTCACCAAGGAAAAATAAACTAACCACAGAATAAGGTGTGCCTCTTTGCTTCCCTCCTGCCTCCAGTTTATCCACATGTGTTTCTATCAAACCATCCTCTAATTAGTATTTAACTAAACATTTCAGAGGGCCAATGAAGGATGATTGAAAGGACAGATGCCTGCAATGGAACATCTTCAAAAGCTCTGACCCACAGATATTTAAGAGACAGGAATAGAAAAGGACTTTTAAAATCTCTAGGCTGGACCATCCATGCATGAAGGAGCTTTGGCTCTTGGTGGACACATCCTAAGCCACTGGAAAGATACAAACCTCGCTTCCTGCCCTGTGAGATCTTCATTTTCACATGGGCAATCATGAGAAGCAGCAACAGATTTCCCTAAGCAGAGTTTGGATAATTGGACCTCCAAGGGAGCCAGTGAAGTCAGCACTTCTTGCTTTTAATCGCATCTAAACCCAGCTGCCGTACACTGCTGAGGCAGCACCGTCTCCTGCAGAGCAGCATGAACTGCAGGGAGATGGTTTCTGAGGAAGGGGAACAAATTCCACCCCTCCTATTTACTGAATGAATTCTCGCTTGGCCACATGAGGGGAATAATTGAAACAAACATGAGTGACAACACCTTGTGGCAATTTGTGGCCTGTTTGTACATTTCTGTGGGCTGGGAGAATCATTTACAGCCACTGACCCCAACAGTGATATCGGTACAGAGGCTGCTAAAAACCTGAACTGTGCTGCAACAAAGCTGCTTGCTCCCATTTCAGTCACTGATTACATCAGAGGGAATCCAGCTTCTGGCCCAAAGTGGTGTTTAGCAGCTTTTTTCCTGATGTGACCTAAAGTCACACCAGAAGGCATTCTGCTGTGACTAGGAATCCTAGCACTTTTAGGCACATTAAGCCTTAAAAGTAATAGGATTAAAAAAAGAAAAGAGGGCAACAAAAACACTTCAAGCAGTGCAAGACGCACCAGGACCCACCACGGTTTCCTTCAGGTGTGGTCTTTAGATGTTTCTCAGTGCTTTTCCTACCTTCACTTTGTGCAAGAAGCATTGGAAAGACATCCCGGCGTGACAACTCATGTGGCAGGGTCCTTCTGCATCATGCTGGGCTTACAGCCTCACCAAAGTAAGTCAGGGAGGAGCATGCTTTGCGTCAGCTGTGTTCGAGGTGGTTCACCAGTTCAAAGCCACCTCCAATGTCCAGCTAAGAAAAATTACTTCTTAACCAGTCAGCAGCTAGAGGAGACACTATGTACTGAACAAGAAGGGAAAGCTTGGCTCAGATTCATCAGGCTGCACTAATTCTATTGCCATGGGATAGAGAAACCTGATGTCAAGAGGCAGAAGTGGCAAAGAAGTGGGATATTTTGACAGGATGACTCAAAACACACGAGGAACCAAACAATCAATCCTGAGGCTGCATGTGTACAAGGGAAAGAAGGACTGTTGGAACCAACAGGGAAACATGCTGTCAGCCCTCTGCCAAACGTACCAGTTATTGCCAGGGTCTCTCTTAGGTATAATAAAGAATTAAGCAAGTAGTGGAAGAAGTTAAGACTCATTTCAAGAACAACAGAGACATCCTTCTTAATACATTTTAAGCCTTTGTAGGCATGAAATGCTCTGTGCCCTCCCCAGATAGCAACAGGCTCTGGAACAGAATGTAGTAACAGGAAAAAAAGAAAGCAGGGCCAACAGAGCACCCTCACCCATGAAGCGGCCAAGCACCATCAGCACATTCAGTCTGATCACTGCATCGGATAGCTCCTGCTGCCCTCAAGCCTTCAAAACTTTTCCCACTCTGCCCCAGAAGATACACAAAGAGAGATGAGCAGGATTTAAACTGCACCTCGCTATGGAAAATCTACAGAAATGGAAACCTTTTCAGAAGAGTTTTGTGAACAATGGACAGGGAAATAGAGATGAGATGTGAGGCAGAAGTTCTTCCCTGTGAGGGTGGAGAGGCCCTGGCACAGGTTGCCCAGAGAAGTTGTGGCTGCCCCATCCCTGGCAGTGTTCAAGGCCAGGTTGGATGGAGCTTGGAGCAACCTGGTACTAGACCACGTGGACCCTGCCTGTGGCAGGGGGATGGAACTGGATGAGCTCTGAAGGTCCCTTCCAATTCGAACCATTCCATGATTCTGTGAAATACCACATCTTAAATGGTATGACTCCTGCCAAGGGTGATCAGCATACAGGCATGCTTTTCACAATAAGCATTTCAGCCGGGGGGGCCTATTGCAGATCTACGGGGATGAAGGCGCCTCATGCAGCCCAGGGATTCACCCAAATCCCAGATCCCCCACGACAAGCACAACCCTCACCAGCTCCTTCTTCAGCAGCAGGAGGTAAGTGAGATGTTTCAGCATGAGTAGGCTGGGAAACACCTTCACATTTAATTAAACTTCAGAGTTAATTCTGGAATGATTCTGGAATGACTCAATCCAAGGAGCTACAGGCACACCCACTGCACAACAAACTCCTTCTGGACTGAAGACTCCAGCATCTCCAGCCCGGCACTGGCCACTCTCAAAGTCCTTTCAGCCCCCCCAGCAGAGCCAGAATCACAACCCTGAGGATTTACCTGTTATAGATAATTTCTTTGATGCAGGAAAGTGGGTGTTCTATAAAGATAAAGGTTTCCCGAGGAAAATGACTCTTCTCCCAAGGTTTGGAGCAGAGGTTTGCCCATAAATCCGCACCAACCCATCGTCTGACCTCCCTCAGCACCAGTACCACCACCAAACCATGGCAGAGGTGATGGGGTGCCCCGTTTCCTCCCCAGAGAAGCCCCTTCATTGAATCACTCTGCCTGGCGGCTGGAAAACCCCACAATGATCCCAAGGCAGACAGAAGCTCCATCTCCCACCCTGCACCCAGGGTGAGGAGCAGCGTGGGGGACCGGGTGCCACCAGCGCATCCCTGCACCCAGCCGGGGCTGGAGCTGCTCAGCACATCCCTCACCAAGGGGCCCTCAAAGTGCTCCCCCCTGGGGCTGGGGAGACCGGACATCCCCTGATACCCCCCCAGAGTGGCTGGGGGGGCCCCTCAGCCCCCCCCTTACCTCCCCCATCAAATCACCCGAGGGGACCCCAGCTCCCTCCTTCTCCTCAGCAAAGGGTCCCTCAGGCACCCCTCGGGGACCCGGGACCCCCCAGGGCCCCCAGGCCGGGCCGCACCTTGAGGGTCACGTCGCAGAGCTTGCCCTGCCGCCGGATCTCGCCCATCACGCCATAACCGCGGCTGGGCAGATCGCCCACCGAGAAGTGCACAAGGTCCTCGGGATCCAGCTCCGGCTCGGCGGCCGCTGCCGTCTCCAGCATCTTCCCAACCACTGCCACCACTCCCCGCCTCGCTTCGCCTCCCCCGCGCCTTGTCCACGCCCGGCCGCCGTAGCGCGGCCACCAACCCGCCCACTTCCGCCATCACTTTCTTCCGGAAGCGGGCGGAAGAGGTGGCTGCCATGGCAACGGTGTACACAGCCCGGCCCGGCTGAGGCGGAACGCAGGTAGGTGCGGGTGGGGCTGCTGCCCCCACCCCAGGCGGTGTCTCCAGAGGCCTTGCTCTCTACAACGTGGATGATCCTTTACCCGCTTTACCCCAGGTCCCGAGAGATCACCTTGGCCCCTGAGCCAGAAAGCAGGGCTGTGTGCCTGGCAAACCTCTGTTCCCTGTTAGAGAATCACAAAATTACACAGGGGGTTGGGTTGGAAGGGACCTTAAAGCTCATCCAATTCCACTCCCCTGCCACAGGCAGGGACACCTTCCACCAGTCCAGGTTGCTTCAAGCCCCGTCCAACCTGGCCTTGAACACTGCCAGGGATGGGGCAGCCACAGCTTCTCTGGGCAACCTGTGCCAGGGCCTCACCACCCTCACAGGGAGTGGGTTGGAACTGGGTGAGTATTAAGGTCTCTTCCAACCCAAACCAGTCTGTGATTCTGTGATTCTGTTATTCTATGAAATAAGGCACATACCACTGTAATATTCTATTTGTATAGCAGAGTTTTGTGACCTCTTACAATCCTGATAACCAGATGAGCAGCATTTCCATGCTGGCTCCCAGCTTTAAAGCTCCATTTCTCCGCCCATTCAGCTTGTACCTGTGCTGCTCCTGTATTTATTCACACAGTACTGGCAAATGTCTTGGCAGCTTTATGTTCCTGTCATTTAGAGGAGATCCTTATGGGGACCCGTGCAGTTGTTTATCACTGTGCTTTTTCACAGATCGTTTATTTGAAGACTGTCTCCTAATCTGAAGAGATTGTGATCATGGAAACTTAGCACCATTTTGGATTCCACAGTGGTCATGTATTGGAATCACTGAGGTCATCTGGGAAGAGGACAAGGAGCCCAAATTACCTTTACCAGGTAGTCATACAAATGCTCACCTCTGTTTTAAATAAAGAGAAGTGTTGGTCCAACTCACAGTTGTGCATTTCTTTTTAGAGCAGTCACAGCAGATAAGGTGTTGGGGAGTGCACAGTAATTAATATACAAGAATTAGAAAATATTTTGTTTGAAAATAGAAATCGTCCCTAGATTATCACACAACTGTTGATCACAGGCTGTCTGTAGGAAATCGTGGGGGGAAAATATAGGATCTGCAGGTTCCAGGGGTTTAAAGCAGCTTTTTAAGCAGCTGGATGTATCCTGTGAGGCCACCTGCAGTGGATTTTGGTCAGCAGACCCTCTAGTGTCACTGGGCATTGACAGCCACTCCCTGCATTCACGCTGACCTGAAGAATAAAATAAGAATTTCATCAGTTGTAAGGCACATGAGATTTTCTTCTGGAAATTCTAAGATCAGGTCTTCATTAGGAACTTTAGAATATTTTTATGGCTTAGTATAAATAAGGGATTTTAATTCCAAAATATGGGAAATGCACAATCAATCCAGACTGTAAACAAGGTAACTGCTGTTCAGAGCACTGGAAATGTTTGCATTGCCCACAACTGCACAGCCCTTTGCAGTGCTGTTGAGATCCTTTTGGCATGGTTTCACCTACAGCACATCTTACTCAAATCTCAGAAGCCTGAAATCGAGTTCTGGATGATCAGACATTACAAACCAGGAGGCTGCAAGTGCCTTCACACACTGAAAACACTGGACAAAAGAAAATGCTTCTCATATTTCTGCAATTACTTTCTTTGTAAGCCTGAGAAGAGGGAAAGCTTGTGCTGTCAAACAGTAATGTACCTGCTACACGAGAGGAAATCATGATCAGTAATTCTCTGCATACACATTCAGTGTTCTGAGCAGAACAATGCTGGAAAGAATTTTCAGCAACTGGTTGCCCACAGTTGCTTTTCATAAAGAATAGAAACTGCAACTGGACATTTGTCAATGCTGTATTTTTAAACTTGACTACTCTGTAGCTTGCCTTTTCATGACAAATAACATTTCTTTCTAGGGAATGCAACAGTGTTAATTTGTTCCTTTTCCCCCCCTCTCTAGTTAGTATGTATCTAGTAAGAAAGAGAGTCCATACATTCCTGCGAGTCAAGCCAACAGCTGATTTTGCTCAAGATATGATCAAGTTTGGGCCAGATAACAAGGTAGACAAAAAGGGATTGCATGTGTGAAAGGTTTGGAATTTGATTTCAGTTTTGCCCACTGAAATGCAGAATTCTTCCACTCCTTAAGACCACATGTTTTGGTGCACGTTGTTTTGTCTTGCTTGCTGTTCTCCTCTGCGCTGACAGAGGCTTGTGGTTTTGTATCAGCAAGTGTGACTACGGAAAGCACGCTTCTGGTGATGCAGTGACTAGATGAAATCCTCAAAATGACTGGGACTCTGATTGATCCTTGAGGAATTCCCAGTGGTAACTTCAGTTCCAACCTGTGGAACAGTCTGTTTCTACTCTCCTTTGTGCATGTTCGTCCCTTCATCTTCTCTGGCTTAGTTCATAATTTCCCTGGGACACACAATCAGACACATCACTGGGAGGTAAACAGATGAGCTGAGCCAAGCCACCTTTTCCTTTTTTTTTTAGAATATGTATTACCAGAAAATACCATTAGGTTCAGTATGACAATAGTGCTGTTTGTGCTCCATTTCCTCTGGGCCTCCAGGTCTTCAGTGCATGTTTTTTCTTTTCGGATAATAATTGCTGAAACTCTTCATGGTTATCAAAGTTAACTTCTTCTCTTTTTGGGTTTCAGAGCATAGAGATGTGCCTCAAAAAAGATTCCAAGAAAGAAGCTATGAATAGCAGGCAGACCAACTGGATCTTTAGGATGGATGGCATCCTTCACAACACCTCCCAGGAACAGCTTTATGAGACAGTGGCAAAGAAATTGGTGTCCGAAGCTTTAATTGGCTATAATGGTAAATTGCTGTGTTTTTATTAACATTGAATGATAGAATCACAGACTGGTTTGGGTTAGAAGGGATCTTAAAGCTCATCCAGTTCCAATCCCCAGCCACAGGCAGGGACACCTTCCACTAAACCGGGTTGCTCTAATCCTTGTGCAGCCTGGCCTTGAACACTGCCATGGATGGGGCAGCTACAGCTTCTCTGGGCAACCTGTGCCAGGGCCTCACCACTCTCACAGGGAAGAACTTCTGCCTCACATGCCATCTCAATCTCCCCTCTGTCAGTTTAAAGCCATTCTCTCTTTTCTTTCTGCCCTTGTCAAAAGCCCCTGCCCCTTTCTTGTGGGCCCCTTTAAGCACTGGAAGCTGCTCTAAGGTGTCATTGGACCCTTCTCTTCTCTAGTCTGAACAAGCCCAACTCTCTCAGCCTGTCTTTATAGCAGACCTGCTCCAGCCCTCGGGAGAGTGTCTATGGCTTCCTCTGGGCTTGATCCAGTTGCTCCACATCTCTCATGTGTTGCGGCCTGAGAGCTGGATGCAGGACTGCAGGGGGGATCTCACCAGAGTGGAGCAGAAGGGGAGAATCACCTCCCTCGACCTGCTGGTCATGCAGCCCAGGACATGGTTGGTTTCTGGGCTGCAAGTGCACACTGCAGGGTCATGGTGAGCTTGTCATGGATCAATACCCCCAAGTCTTTCTACTTAGGAGACAGTCCAGTCTTCCGCAGCCTTTATTTGTTCTTGGGATTGCCCTGACCCAGGTGTAGGACCTTGCACTTGGCCTTATTTTGACAATAAGTGAAGATTTGATGTGAGGGAGAGATCCTGTTGATGTTCCATTTGAGAAAGGCAGAGGTTACCTCTGGAGTTTATTCTTTTGCTTTTGAATCTTTTCTAGGCACGATAATGTGCTATGGGCAAACAGGGGCTGGTAAAACTTACACCATGATGGGAACAACTGCCGATTACAAGCATCGAGGAATCATACCACGAGCTATACAGCAGGTATTGGATTGGGAAAAGAAGCTGGAAGAAATAGCAAGGACTTCTCTTGTATCAGCTCTTGCTAATACTTATAGAAGTGTTTTAACATGGTGAATATGTTATATATTTATCTCCATCAGTGGGTTTTTTTAATTCTTTTTATCTAAGATAAGATCATTAAAGATTTAAAGGAGCCTGTAAAAAACAGTTAATTTCTAGATTTGTTTTACTACACCATGACCTTGTGCTCTGATAATGATGATGTTTAAGAGCATTGGGATGGTGTTGGCTGGAAATATGCTGATTTGTCATTCCCATTGCTACATAGATATGTTCCTGTTCAGAGGCACGAGCTTAGCAGTGCTTTGCAGGGGCTGGTCTGTTTATCTTTAGGCAATGACACAAAATGCTTTCCACTTCCACAAAGACAGCTGACACACAGGGTGTGGGGCTGTTGGAGTTAGTCCAGAGGAGAAAAAGAAGATGCTCCAAGGGCTGGAGCAGGTCTGCTATGGAGACAGGCTGAGAGAGCTGGGCTTGTTCACCTTGGACAAGGGAAGGCTCTAGGGAGACCTTAGAGCAGGTTCCAGTGCTAAAGGGGCCAGTGCCTAAAGGGGCCAACAAGAAAGCTGGAGAGGGGCTTCTGACAAGTGCAGGTAGGGATAGAACAAGGGGGAATGGCTTTAAACTGACAGAGGGGAGACTGAGATGGGATGTGAGGCAGAAGTTCTTCCCTGTGAGGGTGGTGAGGCCCTGGCACAGGTTGCCCAGAGAAGCTGTGGCTGCCCCATCTCTGGCGGTGTTCAAGGCCAGGTTGGACAGAGCTTGGAGCAACCTGGTCTGGTGGAAGGTGTCCCTGCCCATGGCAGGGTTGGGTGGAACTGGATGAGTTTTAAGGTCCCTTCCAACCCAAACCATTCAGTGATTTGCTTATTCTTTGAAACAAAGATGGAAAAATTCTGTAGTTATGCTTTATTGTCATTTGCAGAGGTTGTTCCTACTTAATTCTATTTGCTGCTTCTCAAATGTAAGCAGGTCCTCAAAAGTGTTGTTTTTAGCACTTTTCATTTTGCTAAATCGTATTAAAATTGTTGACCTATCCCTGTCAGCCCTCAGGCAACTCCTGTTCAGAATTAGCTACACACATGTAGATGCTCTTATAGCTGTTCAGAAAGTTATGAATAGCTTTTCTGGAACACCATAAATAGCTAATTATTCTGTTTGTGAACTAGCACTGCTGTTGACAAACTCCTTGTCTTTGTATAGGTCTTCAAAGCAACTGCACAATCCACTGATCCACTCATCACTGTCCGAATATCCTATCTGGAAATCTACAATGAGACCTTGTTTGACCTTCTGTCCACTGTGACAAGCGATGGGAGCAGTGACATGCAGATGGCTATTGTGGATTGCCCAGAAGGGGTTTATGTGAAGGGCTTATCTATACATAAAGTTAGCCTCGAGGAAGATGCTCTAAGTCTCCTTTTTGAGGCAAGAGAAAACAAATATTATACTTCATCTAATTGTTCATTGGCTTAGCACAGGGAGGAGGCAGTAAAGCAGGAGGTGGGTGGCCAGGAGGGCTGGAGGGAGGTTCAGCCCTCTTTGTTCTCTTTGTTGTGTGGGTAGAAGAATTGGTAACTCTTTGTAGCCCATGTTGTGGCACAGAGGTTCTGGAAGATCTCCTTGGGGAAATTCTGGTTTTAGTGAATGCCAGAGCAAGTCAAGTGATGGAAGAAACATGTTGGAGTGAGACCACAGAACCTAGTAGCATTGGAGGTTTCAAACAGCACCAAAATACAGAAGGCAGCCACAAAATGCCTTCATTTCAAAAGGCTTATCTCACTGGCCCCATCAGCAGACTGAGATCTTAGACAACCCAAAAGATTTGTTTTCATGACCCTGGTTATCACATAAGGGTGCTGGTGAGTGGCTTAGTACAAAGTGTCCAATGTTTGGGATCCTTTTAGACTAAGCAGCTGATCTACTGTGGAATTTCTTCTCGAAAAAACACACTCACCTGACCTAGCTGTGTCCATGTTCCAAGGAAAGAGTCTTCACAGCAACTTCTTGGGCAGATAGTTTGGGATAATCATGGCACAGGTACCATTAGTCAGATTTTACAGCAGGATGTTCACACAAGGGGTTAGGTTTGGGAAGGGAGTTTGCTAACTTATACCTGCAACTTTCTTTTATTGTGGATGCTTTGGTTCTTAAGGAAAACATGAATAAAGAATTGGTTCTGTATGCAGGAAGTGTATTCATAACAGGAACCACCTGGTGTCCTTAAAGTATTTCACTTGCCTTTTTAATAATGTGACTGTGGTATCCTAAGCCAGCTTCTGTGACTGGCAGGAACTCTCTTTTTCTTTTTAAAGAGTAGGATAATGATAATGCAACTTAGCTTAAGATCTGTTAACAGAAGAAGTGCAAGTGGGGCCTGGGGACCCATTCAGCATCCTTAGATGAGTTCTGCCTGTGGCTTGAGGTTCACAGAGAAAGCTCCAGGCTTTGAGGAGGCTAGCCACCTGCTGTGGTTCTTCATTTGTTGACTGGGCTTGATAGTATTGATACCTGAAGCTTTTCACTTTCTTGCTCGTGGATTTACACTGCCTAGTGTGGAGCCAGTTACTTACCTTTCAGCTCTCAAAAGTCATTGTCCTTTGAGATCCAGGCAGATGCTGGCTGTGAATCCTATTGACAGGAGCATTTATGTGCTGTAGAGCCTTTTCTGCCTTGCCAGCCTGGCAGCACTGCTCTGTGATAGCCTGGCGCTCCTAACAAACAGTTACCACATCATTTTCCATGTCACTTTCTTTTCCTGTAAGCAGACATTGCAGATTTGTAGCTTGAGGAGCGCTTTGGGTTTCTAGTCATCAAGAAACTGAAACAGCCAGGGTGGTAGTTCCTCTGAGCAAAGCTTGCCTGACTCTTTCTTAAAAAGCCACAATTCTGTGAGCTGAGCATTGAAAGTGGAAATAGTTTCCAGTAAAAGGCATTATTATAGTAAACTGTGACCTTTATACCCCACCCCCCACCCCCAAATGCTTTGAGAGGCCTCTGAGTAAGAAAGCAAGGCAAATATGGTGAGTTCCAGCTCTGACTGCCCTAACCATTGTTCAGCCTGAAGAAGGTTCAGAGGAGACCTTAGAGCAGCTTCCAGTGCCTAAAGGGGCTGACAAGAAAGTCGGAGAGGAGCTTTTTACAATGGCAGGTAGGGACAGGACAAGGGGGAATGGATTTAAACTGACAGAGGGGAGATTGAGATGAGCTGTGAGGCAGAAGTTCTTCCCTGTGAGGGTGGTGAGGCCCTGGCACAGGTTGCCCAGAGAAGCTGTGGCTGCCCCATTCCTGGCAGTGTTCAAGGCCAGGTTGGATGAGGCTTGGAGCAACCCGGTTTAGTGGAAGGTGTCCCTGCCTGTGGTAGGGGGTTGGACTTGGATGAGCTGATTGGAAGGTCCCTTACTACACTAACAATTCTGTGATTCTGTGAATCAACTGATTGGAGTTGCAGTCTGTATGGAGTGAAGATCGAACTGCCATTTATTTGTGTGGATTTATAATTTCCTTTAATTCTACCAATGCAGAAGTTTAAAAACACTGAATTTCAACTTCATTTGCAGGGTGAGAACAAAAGAATGATAGCAGAGCATGCACTGAATAAGCATTCGTCCAGATCCCATTGCATCTTTACTATTTACATTGAGGTAAGCACTTCAGCAGCTTTTCTGGGGACTCAAGTGGCTGAGGATCTTTACACATCTGTTTTTTCTGTATTTTGGTTTTGTCTACAGTTTATATTCTTTTCTCCCTCAGTCTCGTTTCAGATTTTTCTCAGATGTCAAATGTGTTAACTCTAAAATCAACTTAATCGATCTGGCAGGCTCAGAGAGACTGAGCAAGTCCAGAGTAAGTGATGGAAGAAATATTTCAGTCTGTGGTGATGAGCCCAGTAATCAACAAGATGGAGGTGAAATTACAGGTTTTTCCCACAACAGAATTCAGCCTGTGAGAAATAGGTGACACTGTGGCATATTGTAAGTCACGGTAACACGTCAGAGGGTGCTCAGTTTGCAGCTGCTGTGTATCATTTCTAAGTCCACATGTGACTCCTATCCTGCATTTGCTTTCCAACCCAGACTCATTTAATTTGAGCCTATAATTTCTCAAAGAGCCTCTGATTTTCCTCTTCATTCCAGCAGCAACAGTGCAAATTCTGGTCACAGCAGGCAAACTAGCCAAAGTTTCATAGGGTGTTAGGGCTCAGCAACTGAAAGCTTCTCAGGCCCTGTGTGACATTTTACTTTGAGCAGAGTAGAAATTGCATCAGCCCCGTGCCAAAACATGATTTACTCTGTTGGGGAAAAGGCCGTGGTCCGTGTAGACTTGTAATGAGAAATTGAGGTCTCTGAAAACTTGTTTTCAAACTGAGGAAAGCTCTAGCTCATGAATTTGTCAGGTCTGAATTAGCTCCTTACCCTCAGAGGCAAACAGAGTTTTACTCTCAGTGAGGAGTATGTTCCCTCCTGCAGTTCGGCCAGAAGTACGTGTTGTGGAAGTTTTGCCTTTTGATCTTTCATTACAGTCTGAAGGACAGCTTTTGAAGGAAGCCACATACATCAACAAGTCTCTGTCGTTCCTGGAGCAAGTCATCACTGCTCTGGCTGATCCTAAGAGGGACCACATCCCCTTCCGGCAGAGCAAGCTCACTTATGTCCTCAAGGACTCACTGGGTAAGAGCTGTGCATCATAGCAGGCCCCAGCAGTTCCTAGTTGTAAGGTCATAACATAGAAACACACAGAACTCACCATTGTTCAAAGGATGTCTGGTTTTCTTCATCAAATAAAACAGGAGGTGCAGGAGACAGTACAAAGTCCACACTGATCAAACTAGTAGAAATTCACAAAACCTTAGTTAGAATGCTGTAAGAAACTGCCACAAAAACCACAAACAAACCAAACCAGTGTGTTACAAGCCTTTTCAGGTGCTCCTGCATTAGCATCAGGCTGCAGGTGATAAACCTAAGCTGAGGCACATCATGAATCCAGGCTTGTGCTCCTGGAATGCTGGAGACACAGGAAGAGAAAGCAGCTGAAAACAGGCTGGAGGGGTTTCTGTGGTGTAACCAGAGGCATCAGAAAGGAGAGTGATGTTCAAGGCATTTCTGAGCCGAGTCTTGTGTTGCTTTTAGGAAAGGCAGGGACCACATCCTGCCAGGTTCCCCACTGTTAGATTTAGGCCAAGGGATTTTAAAATTCTCTGCTCCAGTTTTCCTGATTTCAGGCTTTCACAGTTTGTATTCTTGTCTTCCTACTGCATCATCACCACGTGAGAAATGCATGTTGCTTTTATTCTTCAGTCATTCTGTGCCACTGTGTCTCCGTACCCATGGGAACTTTAGAGGGACAAACTGGCTGTGTTCTTTGTTGCTCTTTTATCCTCTTATTTTAGTCAGCACAGAACATAATACATTCAAAAAAAAAAAAAAAACCAAAACAATAAACCCTCTAATTATTTTATTTGCCTTTTAGAAAATTATTCTTTTATTTATTTTTTTTATTTTTCCTAGGGAGAAACTGCAATACTGTCCTAGTTGCAAATGTCTGTGGGGAGGCTGCACATGTGGAACACACTGTAAGTTGGATTGATTTCTGCAGAATTGGAGTCTTGTTCTTGATACTGCTGCAACTTGCTTTAGCTTGGTTTAAAGATCGGTCTCTGGAGGGCTATGGCAAGAGTCCCAGAGCAACGTTCTGCCTAATTCATCTTATCTCAAAGGCTCAGAGAAGAGATTGCTCTTACCAATCTGCTTTGTGATGCAAAAAGATGAGTAGTAACTGGCCCAGGGGAAGAAATGAGAGCCTGAAATAGAACAGGCACAAGCAGCTAAAATCTAAGCACACTGAGGAGTGGTAATTATTGATGGTTCAACACTATGAATGCATTTGAATGATACATTGCGTAATGAGGTCAGTGGGATTGCACTGGTTCAGAGCTGAGCTGGCTTTCTGATGCTTCAGAAAGCAGGAATCACCTTCTAGCAGTGGGGGGTTTTTAACCTGTGAAATAATGAGGAAAGTCTCGCTGTGTGTACTGAATCCACTTAACCACATTTGTAACACAGAGAATCACAGAATCCTGCAATACCAGGTTGGAAGGGACCTCAAGGATCATCTGGTTCAACCTTTACAGGCAAAGCATGACCCACAATTCATGGCCCAGCATCCTGGCCAGCCCAGTCTTAGCAGTGTCCAGCACCGGAGAGTCACCACTTCCCTGGGGAGATTATTCCAATGAGTGATTGTTCTCAGTGTGAAAAATTTTCCTCTTGTGTCCAACTGGAATCTCCCCAGGAGTAACTTGTGCCCACCATCCCTTGTCTTTTCCATGGAACTCCTTGTGAAAAGGGAGTCTCCATCTTTTTTGTAGCCACTCTTTAAATTCTGGAACATGGTGATAAGGTCTCCCCCGATCCTTCTTTTCTGTAGGCTGAACAAGCCCAGCTCTCTCAGCCTTTGTTCACATGGCTTTTTGGTCCTTGGATGATCTTTGTGGCCCTTCTCTGGACCCTCTCCGGCCTGTCCATGTCTTTTTTGCATAGCAGGGACCAAAACTGAACACAGTATTTCAGCAGTGGCCTGTCAAGTGCTGAGTAGGGTGGGACAGTGACATCTGTATCTCTGTTGGCTCTGCTGGTGGTATCCTTGAAGGGAATCGCTTTGCTCTTTGCCAAGAAAAATGTATGTATGTAGCAAAAAACCCCAACCCAAATCAATCTGTTGGGTAGCTGTTTTCAAGTCAAAGTTGTTTTATCATCTTTTTGTGTTCTGATAGCATCTAGAAACAGTATTGCTCAGGAGTCAGCTGCTATGCTTTGCATCAAGAAGAGGATTTTCATGCTGTAGGGGTTATTCTCATGATACCCCAATTGCAGGAGTTAAACTTGAAGGCCATTAATGTGTGATTTGGAGTTTTTGGGATGTAAGTCTTGTTTTTATGAGAAGTGGGAGTGGGTATTTTTGAGATCACTGCCCTGGTACACACAGAGCTGTCCACAAGCAGAGCAGAAAGGACAAAGACATCATCCAAAGCTGGCTGATCACACAGAAGCCACTGAACACTAGAAGATATGGTCCCAGAATTGGAAATCCTATATTGCGCCCTGCAGTTAAATAGCTTTTTTCATTTCTGTGTTCTGGGGTCTGATATGATTAAGAAGTAACAGATTATGAAAATTATATCCTTGCTAATATCTCTTTCAGTTGTCTTCTCTTCGGTTTGCTACCAGAATAAAATGGATCACCACAGAGCCAGTCCTCAATGAGACGTATGACCAAGAGGTACGTAGAGAAGGGGAACAGAGGAAGGCAATTTTTCTCAGGTTCATTAATATTGAAGCTAATGACCTTAAAACCCAAAGATTTGATAGTGTAATGAATTACCACTCATCAGCTGAGCTGACACTTGCTAAATTTAGGTAACAGAAATGAATTAGTATTAAACCTTTTTTCATTGGTATTTAATTACAAGTTATGTTGGATATGCCACATGTTACAGTCATGCATATGGTTGCATCTTTGCTGCCATGTGGTAATTCTTTCAAATGCATGCATACAAGTCCCTCATTTTTCTGATAAGATTAACCTTTTAGCAGAGATACTATGTTGTTGGCTACTCCCATGATCTGTGGGGAAATTGCTAGGCACTTCTCCTAGGGAGACAGGCTGAGAGAGTTGGGCTTATTCAGCCTGGAGAAAAGAAGGCTCTGGGGACACCTTAGAGCAGCTTGCAGTGCCTAAAGGGGCCAACAAGAAAGCTGGAGAGGGGCTTTAGACAAGGGCAGGTAGGGACAGGACAAGGGGGAATGGCTTTAAACTGACTGAGGGGAGATTGAGATGAGATGTGAGGCAGAAGTTCTTCCCTGTGAGGGTGGTGAGGCCCTGGCACAGGTTGCCCAGAGAAGCTGTGGCTGCCCCATTCCTGGCAGTGTTCAAGGCCAGGTTGGGCAGGACTTGGAGCAACCTGGTCTGGTGGAAGGTGTCCCTGCTTGTGGCAGGGGAGTGGAACTGGATGAGCTTTANAGTGTTCAAGGCCAGGTTGGGCAGGACTTGGAGCAACCTGGTCTGGTGGAAGGTGTCCCTGCTTGTGGCAGGGGAGTGGAACTGGATGAGCTTTAAGGTCCCTTCCAACCCAAAACATTCTATAGTTCTGTGAAATGATCTGCAGTCCTACCTGCAGCTTTACACAGCATTATCCCCATTGCTGCTGGTAACAGAACTTTTTGGCCATGATTACAAAACTTGTTTAAACTAGGAAGTAAGTTACAGAAAATGATGATACTATTTCAGATGTCCTGAGTGCACTTTCACAGCTGAAACAGAGCTGGCAGCAGTAAATGTTCTATGAATTACTGATGGCCCAAGGAACAAGTTTAGAGCTATCTGATCCATAGTACAAGTGGTGCGTGAGAGCCCTGCCATATTTCATGGTCTAATCGCGCTGGCAAGCAGAGAAACAGCTGCGGAGTTTCCTCCAACGGCTTCCAGAAGAAGCTGTGCAACAAACTGTCTCTTCCTCTTCAGTGCCTTTCATCTGAGATGTGTGAAGTGGAAAAGAGTAGCTGAAAGAGTATCATAGAATCCTACAGTGGCATTGGTTGTGTTTGGCTTCTCATTGACAAACACCACCAAGTCCTCCTCCTTAGGGCTGCTCCCAATCCAGTAGTGTTTAACCTTTCTTTAGGAAAGCTATTGTGCTCAGCAAGTCACTTAAAAAGCAGCTCCGTATCCAATTCTTCCTGAATCCCAGGGTGATATGTGTGTCTGCACCTTTCTGAAAATGCATTCTAAATAGCAAATGCTTGAAGATATTCCATGTTATGGAGAAATTAAATCAAATACATCACAGGGGACTTTCTCCTCTATTAAAGTTAATGTCAGAACTCCTACTGAGTTCAGTAAGAGTCAGGGTAGAAACCTACACACTTCTTTGCTTTTGAGATAGTATCTCGTAGTCCAGAATGTGATGGCCCCTACAGTACCAGCTCACAAAAGCGTGAAATTAAAAGCCAGGTGGCCCTCCTTTGATGGCTTGGTCTGACTCTGCAGGCAGTACACCCAGGACACAACAGAAGTTGTCCTGTTGGAAGCTAATGGAAGCCAAAATGATTTCCAGAGCTGCTACTTCACTGATGGAAACCTGACAGCAAACCCTGGGGGAGCTGGTATGCAGCTGTGATATCTTCTAGCAGCCAGTTTAATGCTGCTTTTCTGTAGGGTTTTTTCTCCGATAGCATTTAGTCATTTGCTCACCCTTTTGTTTTTCTGCTAGGGGAGAGTGAAGGCTTTGGAGAAGGAGGTTGCTCTTCTGAAGCAGGAACTGGCCATACATGACAGCTTGGTAAGGAATAGGTTGCAGCGTCTTAGATGGGACCTAGTTAAAGCTTTGCCCTGATTTTTCTTTTGCAGTAGGATCAGCTAACTCAGTACTCAGTGTGACTGTATCTTTGTTCACCTTTCAGCACTGTCTTTTGGGGTTTAGCCAAAGCTCTGAAGATCTTAGTGAGACTCTGTTGTAGCTTCAGTCCCCAGCCACCCCACCTATTTTTTTTCAGGCTCTTGAAGCCCTCCTGTTCTGTGATTGAAATGTGCAGGGGATGCATTGCTTCCAGCATGTCCCATGTCCCATGTCCTATTAACTGCGTGGAGACCTCATAGGAGCCTTCCAGTATCTGAAGGGCTCCTATAGGGATGCTGAAGAGGGACTGTTCATTAGGGACTGTAGTGACAGGACAAGGGGTAATGGGTTCAAACTTAAACAGGGGAGGTTTAGATTGGATATAAGGAAGAAATTCTTTCCTGTTAGGGTGGTGAGGCACTGGAATGGGTTGCCCAGGGAAGTTGTGAATGCTCCATCCCTGGCGGTGTTCAAAGTCAAGTTGGGCAGAGCCTTGGGTGGCATGGTTTAGTTTGAGGTGTCCCTGCTTATGGCAGGGGAGTTGGAACTAGATGATCTTAAGGTCCTTTCCAACCCTAACTATTCTATGATTCTATGAACTCGAATGATGTGTGGAGTCACAATCAGAAATTAAACATAATTCCTGGGCACATTAGAGCCACGTCAGGTGTTCACCAAACTTGCTTAGCTTTTTGTAATTTGCTTATACTCAGTTTTTCACCTTTTTTCCCAGGCAAATCGTTCACTGGTGACTTATGACCCTCTGTCTCACGTCCAGATAGAAGAGATTAAGTATCAAGTCCATAGATATCTAAAAGGAGCCATTGATGAAATTGATGTAAGTAGTTTTCTAGTGGAAAAGCACATAAATACTGATGCCCTCACATTTTACTCTGGGACAGAAGCAATGAAAATGTCTTCTGAAGAGGCTGTCTTTAACCACAAAAGTGCTAGAGAATAGTAATTTAATTTATTTTGTGTTTTAAGGACTGTCTCTTTGTTTTTGTTCTATTTTTGCTTTTTTGGAAGCTTGAGGAGACTTCTCCTCAGTCCTGAAACCCTTTAAGTTGGTTTATTTGGAACTCATTTATATAATTCATGACAAAATTTGGCTCTGCCAGTGTCAAACTAAATCTTTGCAAGGTGTGTTGCCAAAGTCTGTCCAGTCTTTCAGAGATGGGTTCATTAAGGCTAGGTTTCTTGACTTGAAACTACCTGGTGACTGCAGAATGGTTGTGAAAAAAACCAGCAGAAATCCTGTGGACACAAATATTCCTGCCTGAGCAAACAGGAAAACAAGCAAAATGTAAGAAAATTGAAATGCAAATGCACACTCAGAGCTACTGTGAAATTTAGTTTGGTTGTGAGCAGAAGCCACCGTGACAAGAGTGCAGAAGTTGCTTGAAGAGTGTTTTTGAAACAGATGACCCTTTAGTTTGAAAAAAAGACTCAAGACACTTTCTCCCATTTCATGTAATCGTTGTCTTCTCTCAAAGTCCCTGTTTTCTCCCTCCAGCAGGCAGGAGTGGAGCAGAATAAGGGCATATGTATAGGTGTGTTTTACCTGACTTGCAAAATGTGGTGTGGAGCAGGGAAAGTAGGGAAGGACTAAGGAGTTTTACGCAGGGAAGGATGTCTTCAGTGACACTCAAGGATCTTTTAGAGAGAGTTGAGAGCAGAGATTGTGCTTTTCATAGCGTGGGCCAGTCTTTCAGACCTTGGGAGAGCTGGAGGCAGATTCTTGCTCATCTGCAGACTGACCATTATTTATTTGTCCATGCCTCTGATCATCATCTCCAAAACAGAGAGTAGTATGGCTTGACTGCACTGATTTGTTATTATGGGTAAGAGGATTAACAATAGTGCTCTGACAGGTCTAAGTACTCAGGCAGTCTTGGCCAGCAGTGCAAAGAGAAGTAGCATCATAATCTGCAAGGTCAGCAGATGCCATCTATGTAACTTAAAAAATCATAGAATCATAGAATCACAGAATAGTCAGGGTTGGAAAGGACCTTAAGGTCATCAAGTTCCAACCCCCATGCCATGGGCAGGGACATCTCACACTAAACCATGCCACCCAAGGCTCTGTCCAACTTAACCTTGAACACCACCAGGGATGGAGCATTCACAACTTCCCTGGGCAGCCCATTCCAGTCCCTCACCACCCTCACAGTAAGGAGCTTCCTCCTTATATCCAATCTAAACTTTCCCTGTTTAAGTTTAGTCCTATCACTACAGTCCCTAATGAAGAGTCCCTCTTCAGCATCCCTATAGGCCCCCATTCAGATACTGGAAGGCTGCTATGAGGTCTCCATGCACCCTTCTCTTCTCCAGACTGAACAGCCCCAACTTTCTCAGCCT
Source organism: Agapornis roseicollis (assembly GCA_002631895.1). NCBI lineage: Eukaryota > Metazoa > Chordata > Aves > Psittaciformes > Psittacidae > Agapornis > Agapornis roseicollis. The sequence continues at coordinate 44,597 of NDXB01000121.1, forward strand.
GTCTTCATATGCGAGATGCTCCAGTCCCCTGATCATCCTCGTGGCCCTCCTCTGGACTTGCTGCAACAGCTCCATGTCTTTTTTATGTTGAGGACACCAGAACTGCACACAATACTCCAAGTGAGGTCTCACAAGAGCAGAGTAGAGGGGCAGAATCACCTCCTTTGACCCTGCTGGTCATGCTGCTTTTGATGCAGCCTAGGATATGGTTGGCTTTCTGGGCTGCAAGCGCACACTGAAGCTGGCTCATGTTCATGTTCTCATCGACCACCACCCAAAAAATTAGATTATAATTAATTCATTACCTCAATGGCTGTGCAGTAAATTGAATTTACTGTAGTCTGTCAGATTGCTCTCTCTTTAAAAGTCTCCGAAGAGTGAGCAATGTATCCACCTCCAGCCTGACTCTGAGGATAAAGGTAATTCTGCTTGAGTGTGGACACCCAGCAAATGGAAAGTGGAGTACTTACAGTCTGAAGTATTTGATTCAGTACATTTGACAACAGCCTAGAGATGCTTATCTACATCTTCACTGTATACCTCTCTTCCTCAGATAGTGAACCTCAGGCAAATCCAGGAGGTATTCAAGCAGTTCAAACTGATTTTAAGGTAAGATATCCAAGGTTGATGCATATCACAGTAAGGTTCAAGGAATGCTACCAGGCTTTTGTCTGTGGTATCACACTTGTAGTGATATGTGTGGGTCATAGGATCCCAGACTGGTTTGGGTTGAAAGGAACCTTAAAGCCCATCCAGTTCCAACGCCCTGTCACAGGCAGCGACACCTTCCACCAGACCGGGTTGCTCCAAGCCCCGTCCAACCTGGCCTTGAACACTGCCAGAGATGGGGCAGCCACAGCCTCTCTGGGCAACCTGTGCCAGTGCCTCAACACCTTCACAGGAAAGAGCTTCTTCCTAATATCTCATCTAAATCTCCCCTCTGTCAGTTTAAAGCCATTTCCTCCTTGTAATGGAAAACACAATTCTGGACAAATTCTGCTGGCCTCTGCACAAGAAGACTATTTCCTCTAACTTCTAGTGCTCATTCATCATATGCAAGGGTTCTTGATGGTGAATGTCACTGGTTAAAAATTCTCCTTGGCAAATATACTGTCACTGAGCATAAACTGTGTGGGATCCCTAATTGTGGAGCATAGCCCCATTGCACAGGGCACTCTGCAAACAGATCAAGAAAAAAAGCAGACCTTGTTAGGATGAGGTGATATAAAGTGTTTTCACCACAGCAGCCTCTAGAAGTCATCAGGTTTACTTGTTATTTTTAGAGACTGTGGCAAAGGTAGGTCACAAAACAGTTGCAGGAGCATGATAAGAAGGTTCTGTGGTGGTTTCCAGGGGGTTGCTCTCTGATGTGTGGTGTGGGATTGGAGAAAGCAAGAAAGTGCCTGTTGGAAAATGTCACCAGTGGATGGTGAAAGCTGTTTTTCAGGCTGAAGGGAGAAAGGTGAATGACAGGCTCCTAGAAATGAGGACAAGCAGCTTGCATGTCATGAAATGGAAGAGAACAAAGAAGGATAAGGATACTAGGGCAACCCATGCAATCCCTGCCCCTTCAAGCTGTGTGACCTGGCTGGGCAGTAGAAGTTGCAACTCACAAGCGTGACAGTGGGATATTGCTGTAGAGAAACTGCATGCCCTTGAGAAGCTTGTGTGAGCACAAGTGTCTGTGGTACATCATCACACTGGGCAGTCAGGCTTTGCTTGGGACCTGAGAACAAAAGGGGTTTCATGATAAAATTTTGCCTATTAGTTCTTCTTAACTTGGGCTCATTTTATTGTTCTGGAACAGTGGAGTTTAGCAGTTTTTGACTTGGAGATTCTTCAAGAATTTTCAGTCATGTATAGTGTATTTGAGCCTGCTGATAATGCTTTTCCATTAAAAAATCACTTGGTTTGAAAAATCACTAGGTTAAAGGAAGGGGATGGCACTGAATGCAGGTAATGGGGTTTGATGTGGACCACTAAAAGGTTATATAGAGTATTAAAAGAGCCATCAGAAAGCTTCCATATGTATGAGGCTGTCCTGGTTTAAACCCACACAGCTCGTTCACTCATTCAACCCCCCTTCTTGCCCTCCCCTG
>NDXB01000122.1:387-12268 GCA_002631895.1 Agapornis roseicollis
CATCTCAGTACCATTGCTACTGTTAGAAAGCCAGCTAATGTTACATGTTACAAAGCAATGCTAATGTCACAAACCCAAACTTAACATTACTTAAGACTAATTCTAAAGGGTTTTACATTTTATTTTGTAATTCTGTACCCCCCTTGTTTCAGTTTTAACAGCATTTATTAGTTTAATTGTTTGTATTCCCTGTTTATTAACATTAATTCAGTCTCTTATTAGTAAAGCTGTCACCAGCAATGGATATGAAGATTGGAAAAGACACAAGATCAGACAAGCTGAAAGTGGCAAATACTTTGCCAGAACTCTTGAGCGAAATGGAATTCCATAGCAAAAGAATTTGCAAAGGTAAAAGAAAAGGGGGGACTTGGTATGAGGAAAGCTAGTGCCTGGAAAACATAGGGTTAAAGTTCTTTTAGCTTAACTTAGGTCGAAGATAGAAAACAATGTCTGTGCTGTAAGTCTGAGGTAAGGTAACAAGGACTGAACGTACAGAAGGAGGAACTGCTCTTCAGAAAGTTACAGGTGTCTTGAGAAATCCCTGGTATGGCTGGTTTCAGCTAGTTTTGTGGTTACTGAGGCATCCAACTGTGCCAAAGGTGACAAGCACATCGTGAGGAAGACTGCTTACTTCATCCTCAAGACCCCTGACCACGACCACTGAAGGGCAGTGCACAAGCACCAAGAGGAGAAGACTTACGATAATAGCACTAGTTGTAATATTCCATGCCTGTTCCCGGAAATCTAATGAATATCACAGAATCACCAGGTTGGAAGGGACCTCTAAGATCATCAAGTCCAACCTATGCCCTACACCTCCACTAAACCATGTCATCAAGTTCTATATCCAGTCTCTTTTTAAACCCATCCAGGGATGGTGACTCCGCCACCTCTCTGGGCAGACTGTTCCAATATTTTATTATTCTTTCTGTGAAAAACTTCTTCCTAATATCCAACCTGTACCTTCCTTGGTGCAGTTTGAGACTGTGTCCTCTCCTTCTGTCCTTTACTGCCTGGTGAAAGAGACCAACCCCCCACCTGTCTACAACCTCCTTTCAGTCCTGCATCCAGCTCTGGGGCAACAACACAGGGGATGTGGAGCTGTTGGAGCAAGTCCAGAGGAGGCCACGGACATGCTGCAAGGGTGGTTCTTACTCTGTCACACCAGCTGGGGGTTGGAATGGGCTGAGCTTTAAGGCCCCTTCCAATCAAAGCCACATTAGGATTCTGATTCTATGAATGGCTTAGAAAGGTAGTTACCAAAATGCATGTACCCCTTGAAGCAAGGGGCAGATTTCTGTGCTTGGATTGCTTTTGCAGCTCCCAGTTCAGTTAAACCTACTTGTGGGGCAGCACTTCAATTTCTTTTGAAGTGACTTTGTACTGGACAACAGCTACACCATGTCTCCTTGGGGAGAGGCACGACAGCAAATTTGGTGTAGGCTGAACTGACCTTTCACTTGCACCCTGACAGTACTGCTGGCTCCTGGTTTTGGAAGTGAATCATTGAAATCTTTTCTCTGTTAGCCAAGGGATCGTAAAACCCAAGGCCTAAAGCAGCCACATTGCATCCCACAGTTTGATGATTCTTCTTGGGTTTTGGTTCCAGTTGCTGGAGTTACTGTCACCAGGCAAAGGCCAAGCCCCTGCAGTGCCCTGGCCCTGTGGGGGGGTGAAGCCTTTGTCTAGGAATCAGACAATTTCCCACTGCAAGTCTGGCTGAGCTGGAATGACTCTGCAGAGGCTATAAAACTGTATTACAGGGCTTTGCTGATTAAGCTGAAAGTGCTTCTGACAGTTCAAACTAGGCCTATCCTCTCAGCTGCTGGTTACTAGCTGTATCTCTCTGTGCATGGGAATAAGTATTTAGTGCAGTAACTCTACTCAGCTTGGTATTCAAACCTGTTCATCAAACATTCAATTTAATACTGGAGGTCTCCTTGCTCTCCTTCAAAGCCTGTCATTCTTCCCACCCTGGGTGAGGGCCCTACTCCTCTCACATCTGCAGCAGTCAGTCTCTCAAGGACAGTTTCCACAGGCACAACTTTTTAGGCTGGCTCATCTGTTTGGATCTGATAAGCCAGGCCAATGTAGGGATCCAGTTCTGATCATCAATACCAGGATTGATTGTGCAGAAGTCAGTTTTCAGATCATCTGCCTTCACCTCCCTGTTCAAAAACAAGTCAGTTACTGCTGTGCTGTGGTAGGTGAAAGGAATATTTATTTACTGGTGCCACAGTAAGAATCCATGTTGCTTGAAATGCAGAGCAAAGACGACTTTTGGTATTGTTATCTCTGCTTCTACTAGTATCCCTTTGTTTTTTACACACACGTAATAAAGGCTATTAAGTATGAAATTTTAAACTGAAGGCAAATCAAGAAATGTTACATTTGTGATAACGTGCGAAGACCTTAATTTCATTCTTTTGTGCATTGTGATATCCTTTCCTGCACAACTATATATTCTCTTGCTAACTCAGTGCCCATATTGGACAGTACATAACTTCATGGGCATGATCTTCACAAGAGCCGGCTTCAGTGTGCACTGGCAGCCCAGAAAGCCAACCGTATCCTGGGCTGCATCAAAAGGAGCGTGACCAGCAGGTCAAAGGAGGTGATCCTGCCCCTCTACTCTGATCTCATGAGACCTCACCTGGAGTATTGTGTGCAGTTCCTTTTTACATAAAAAGGACATGGAGCTGTTGGAACAAGTCCACAGGAGTGCCACAAGAATGATCAGGGACTGGAGCACCTCCTGTATGAAGACAGGCTGAGAAAGTTGGGGCTGTTCAGCCTGGAGAAGAGAAGGCTGCGTGGAGACCTCATAGCAGTCTTCCAGTATCTGAAGGGGGCCTATAGAGATGCTGGGGAGGGACTCTTCATTAGGGACTGTAGTGATGCGACAAGGGGTAACAGGTTCAAACTTAAACAGAGGAAGTTTAGATTGGATATAAGAAAATTCTTTCTTGTGAGGGTGGTGAGGCACTGGAATGGGTTGCTCAGGGAAATTGTGAATGCTCCATCCCTGGCAGTGTTCAAGGCCAGGTTGGATGAAGGCTTGGGTGACATGGTTTAGTGTGAGGTGTCCCTGTCCATGGCAGGTGGGGTTGTAACTTGATGACCTTAATGTCCTTTCCAACCCTAACGATTCTATTCTATGATTCTAAGAATTCTTGTAACATTTCCTTGTCCCCTCAGCATTTCGCAATTCCCCCATGTGCTGGGGTGCACTGCAATCATAGAATCATTGAATCATAAAATCAGCCAGGTTGGAAAAGACCTTTAAGATCATCAAGTCCAACTGTTCCCCAGCACTGTCAAGTCGCCCACTAAACCATGCTACTGAGGGCCTCCTCTACACAGTTTGGGAACACTTCCAGGGATGGTGACTCCAACACTGCTCTCGGCAGCCTGTTCCAATGCGTTACCATCCTTTTGGGGAAGAAATTGTTCCTCATCTCCAGTCTAAACCTCCCCTGATGTAGCTTGAGGTCATTTCCTCTTTCCTGTCATTTGTTCCTTGGGAGAAGAGACTAACCACATGCTGGCTACATCCTCCTGGCAGGTAGTTGTAGAGAGCAATGAGGTACCCCCTGAGCCATCTCTTCTTCAGACTGAATGCCCTCCCCCCCCAGTTCCCTTAGCCATTCCCATCACACTTGTATTCCAGGCCATTCCCCAGCTCTGTCACCCTTCTCTGAACCCACTCCAGCACCTCAATGTCTCTCTTGCAGTGAGGGTCCCAGAACTGAATACAGGATTCAAAGTGCAGCCTCATCAGTGCCCAGTACAGGGGAACAATCACTGCCCTGGTCTAGCTGGCCCCGTGGTGCTGATACACAAGCTGGCTCATGTTCAACTCTGTCAGTCAGCACCCCCAGGTCCTTTTCTGCCAGGCAGCCTTCCAGCTCAAGACAGTGTGAGTTGAATTATTTTGCTGCTCCCACAATAAGTCATTTCCTGTGTAGTCTTACTACTTTACTCTTAGTCATTCTAGCGCTTGTCTTAATTAATCTTCATCAACAGAGAACTAACCTGGGAATAAATGAGTACTGCTCTGCTGGACACTTCCCTATCTCTGCAGCCAGTGTTGGGGCTAGGGACAGGGGAGAAGGACAAGGCTTTTCAGCAGCAGGAAGCTGGTAATTTGGCTCAGCCATATAGTGCAGCATTAGCAGGGGCTCTAGCCCACCTGCATGTATGATGGTTCATGTGGAATCATTGTAAAGTGTGGCCACTTCAGCTGTGTCTTCAGTACGCTCGCTCTCAGTTTCTGCTTTTCTACTTCACCTGAGTTTTCCCAGCTTTAAAGTTTTCAGTGGTTACACTGACGGGAAGGTGAATATTGAAGACATCAGTCATGAAATCAGTACTTTCACCTTTGTAATGGATACTTATTACCAATTATTCTCAGTGGAAACAGGCAGTGAAGAAAGCTTGTTACATACCCATCCACGGAAGCACTCTTGTTCCGTGTTTTTTCCAGCAGCACATCCACGAGCTCATCTCTGGTCTTCCCCTCAGCCAGACTATACCACTGATCCACCAGGAATCACCTGTGTAACAGCAAGAAGACACTGAGCTGGTAGAAAACGAAAACGGGTTTGTGTGAATCCCAGTAGAAGCCTTACAATAGAATCAGATCTCTAGACACGTAGTTTGACTCCAAAGATCAGTAAGGCAAAAGGGAATACTCAGGCCACTCCTAAAAGCCTCAGAGAAAACAGGGCATTGCACATAAGAAATGCATGTAGCAAAGTGTTTAAAGATGAGCTGCCTCAAACAAACCACTACTAAGTACATTTGGCATCTGAACATTTTGCCCATTTTGGCCTGGGGGTGCCCTTGCTCTTCTGCAGTCTCTCTTTGGATTTCCGGAAGTGCTTCATATTCTTTATGGAGCTGATCAAAATTCTTCTGCAGAGCCTCTGTCTGAAGAATACAGAAGGGAGGACTGTAACAAACTAACCAGGGTAACAGAAATTTTCTGTTTCTGACAACAGCTGGACAGCTCAGGTAAGCAGTTAGTGTAGTTCATAGACTTACAGAGAGTGGTGTCTGGATAACTGCTTTGAGATCAAAAAGGAAATAAATTATTTATTAAAATTCATTGTTACCATTTACAAAAACTTCTGACAAAACGTGTAAGTGACCCTTTTATACTAGTTTTCGTGCTTAGAAATACATCTTAATCCACTAGGAGAGAACAGGAGAAACACAGGCTTCTGTTCTAGAAATTTCTCCACCCATCCTCTTCAAATCCACTATAATTTATTTAGAAAGTATTTATTTTAGATATGATTTATCTCTGCTTTACTAGTACAAAGGTCTGTTGGGATTCAGAGGTACCCACACCTCTGGTCTGGGTTTTGAGGGTTGTGTCTGTATTTATTATGCCCTGACAAAGGGACATGAGCAGTGGACCAAGCTGTGCTGATAGTCAGGGCTTGGATGAAGCTGTCAATGGTGCAAATATATCTTGATCAGCCTGGCAATGCTTTTCGGAGGCACAACCACAGATACTTGTTTTTTAACTTAATGGAAGTTTTCATCCAACCCTCTTGACAGCTGTGCACTACCTACATGGTGGGATCTGATGTGGTCTCTTTTCCACCCTCCTAGAGCTCAGGTCATTACTACACTGCTGCTGGAAGGTTAGAAGCAGACCCTATCCTGCATGTGACTTGGCATTGCTCCTATACATCTCCAGTGCAAACTGTCAGGTATTTATTCTGAAAAAGCAGCAAACAGATACGACATGAGGAACCTAGTCCAGATCTTTTACAGCTGGAAAATCCATAGATCAGCCCCAAAGCTTGGTTGATGACCTTGGAGTCCCAGAAGACTAAAGAAGTAATTTAATTCTAATGGAAAACTTTATCTCAAATCAAGCTTACAGTTGTAGGGATTTGAGGGCTTTCTCTTCCATGATAATCTTTTCCAAATATTAGAAAATATATATGGATAATATTTCCCAAGTTCTCCTTAGTACCTTCACATTAATGTGAATTTATACCAGAAACAATGCCATAAAGCCTTAGAGCTGGCTCAGCACAACCTTAACACCCAAAGGAGCTACAGCTGTATGCACAATTCTAGTAGAAGGGAAACAGTGATTGGAAGCATCTAGTACAGGCTGCATATCTCTGTACCTATCGGAGGCAGCCACCTTCTGTCTGGATGTGTGATCAGCTATGCATGAGCTGGCTACCTCAAATGTCTTGCCAGAAGGATGCAGCTAAATACACAGTGTAAGCAGTACATTTTTAGAACAGCATTTAATAATACATTTTTGGTTGTTTTGTGGGGTTTGGTGGGTTTTTTTTGGGGGGGTTGTTTGTTTGTTTGTATTTGGTTTTGGTTGTTTGGTTGTTGTTTTTTTTTTAAACTAGACCTGAAAAAAACTGACTGAAGTGGGCTTACGTTGTAATGCTAGCAGATGTAAGGGCAGAACCCACATCAGCAGTGGGTGTAGTGGTGAGTACCTTAAATGACATCGACACTAAGGTGGTATACAGGACATATGCCTAGGGCAATAAAACCAGAGTAAGACAAAGCTGCTAAATCAGATCACAAAGGTAACAGCTGGTTGGCTGAGAAATTCAATGCTGTGGTGTAAAGCAGGTTTAGTCTCAGTTTCAAAGACAGCTGAAATGCTACAGATAGGTGGAGTGATGATACAGCTCTTTAAACCAACTGGCCCATTTATCACCTCCAAAACTGCACCTGAAGACTCTGAGCCCTGTAGTGAGTGACTATGAGCAGAATGTGAAATGTTGATGTCAGGAGCCCTCACAATGTCCACCTCTCTCAGATTTTAAAGAAGTTGTTTTTGTTAAACACAGTCAGAGATAATTCAAGACTAAAGATAAATATTTAGGAGCTCAGTTCTATAAATCAGTAAATTTCCTTCCCTTTGTATGCTTTCTTCTTTCAGACACTTGCTTTTGTCTCTTCCCTAACTTGGATACCTTTGTGAGCAAGTCAGCTCACTAAACCAACAGGAAACTTTGCAGCTCTTGGTCTCTGTTTTTCCTGCTGGGTGAACTGACTCAGTGAGGATACAGTGAGTGCCAGAGCTGGTGCAGTCTAAGCAGTGGGAGGGCACCATTAGGACTGGGAAGTAAGCCCTTCTTGTTTCTGTGGCCAAAAGCTGTTGGATTAGATCTCTACTTCCATGGCCAGGCAGGTGAGCTGTTATCTGTACTGGGCAGAGAGGAGGAGGCCAGAAAGTACTGATAACCCCATCCAACACCTTTAGCTAGAAGTAGATAGATGCAATGTCGGCCTCATTAGCAGGGTAGTACCTGTAATTAGGGAAATGAGTCCTCAATATTCAGAAAGATGGGAGGATTCCAATTAAAAAAAAAAAAAAGAAAAAAGAAATCCACTTATTTTCTCCTTAGACCTTCAAGTATGTTTGCTACCATGGCATACTGGTTCATTGGCATTAAGCTGATTTCCAAAATCCATAACAGATATGTTTTGCTGGGTCTACAGAGACTTCAAAGAAAAAAGAGATCTATCACATCCAAGTAAAATGCATAAAAAAGATGACCAAACCCCCAAAAAAACAACCAAATAAAAACCAAACTAAAAACATTCAGAAAGCAGTATGATATCACCTACACCATGGGTAACAGTTAATCTCTTTGGGAGCTGAAGCAAAGAAATGCCTAGTAAAGAATTCTAGAAGGAAACTGATAAAAGTGATTTGAAAAAAAATTTTTTAGAGAGTGATTAAAATGGGCTTATTCACCTGGTTGAAGGTGCAAAGAACAGTTGTCTGTAATGAGGCCTGTGATTTCGGTAGTCCACGTAGTAAGTACTGTGATAAACAATATATATCCTTTAAGAGTTTGTCCCAGTAGAAGACTGCTGACATTTGATAGCTGCTCAGTGCCATGTGTGATATGATCTGCTGGTTACAGTCTATTTCTAGCCCTCTGTGATAGTTTACAAAGTTCTGTTATCACTGTGGCATCTGAATGCCAATGAAAATTTAAAGCTCACTAAGAATGGCCTGTTCAGTTCTCTGCCCTGCCTTCAGGAGTAAGTCAAGCTTCAAGTTACCAGTGCAAGAGCCTCCAAATGTATTAGTATGATACATCCCACCAGAACTGTGATTGTCCCAGAAAATCTTGATACACTGCTGTTGCCTGAACTGTGTATGTGATGAAGATTTAAAATATCTAAAAACCTTAAATCTAATAATCTAAACTATTATAGGAAAAAGAGGCTTCCAACAACATCTTATGTTTGAAAGAAATTGACCTAATGGACCAGAAAGAAGGTTTTATCAGTTGACATTTTTTAGGCTGCTCATCCTATGTACATATCTAACACAACTAAGCTCTGTAAGAACATCTCCGTTAGTGTTTGTTCCCCACAGGTCCAAGTCCAAAAGCTTATAGAATCATAGAATAGTTAGGGTTGGAAAGGACCTTAAGATCATCTAGTTACAACCTCTCTGCCATGGGCCAGGACACCTCACACTAAACCATGTCACCCAAGGCTCTATCCAACCTGGCCTTGAACACCACCAGGGATGGAGCACTCACAACTTCCTTAGGCAACCCATTCCAGTGCCTCACCACCCTAACAGGAAAGAATTTCTTCCTTATATCCAATCTAAACCTCCCCTGTTTAAGTTTGAACCTGTTACCCCTTGTCCCGTCACTACAGTCCCTAATGAAGAGTCCCTCCCCAGCATCCCTATAGGCCCCCTTCAGATACTGGAAGGCTTCTCTTTTCCAGGCTGAAGAGCCCCAACTTTCTCAGCCTGTCTTCAGAGGGGAGGTGCTCCAGCCCCCAATTGTCTTTGTGGCCCTCCTCTGGTTTTGTTCCAACAGTTCCATGTCCTTTTTATGTTAGGAAGCTTACCCAAAGTAACTTCATATTCATTCCTTACAGCAGACAGCAAAGGCTTATAGGTCTTGAAACTGTCTATGAAGAATTCAAAGACCTCTCTGTAGTGCTAAGAAAAGAAAACAAGCTTGAGAAAACATTCAGTAGCACATTTGTCAAAATTAAGAGATGGTTGTTTTGTCTGATGTAAATGGCACCTAATGACAGTAAAGATAATTATAAAATATTGCTAACGCAATGCACTTTGCCTCCCCATCTCTGTTCTGCCACCCCAAATCCTTGCGTGAAGGTGAAGTTCTCTCTGCTGCTGATGGGCACTCAAGTATGATAGAGAGCAAAGAAAGAGAAGCTTTGATCACGTCTGTCAGGGCACACCTGCAAAATGAAAATGATAAACATAAGATGAAGCTGACTGGAATTCACGTTACAATATGGATGTAACAATATGTTCATAAAGGTAAGAAACAAGATCCTATTGCTGCTTTTGTTGCCTATTTTGTGAAGCTCAGTGCCAGAGTGGAGAAGGTCTCTCTGCAGACTAAAACTTGTTCAGAGAGGATAGTCAAACTCTCGGGTTGTATCTGGGCCATGCAAAGACTTCACTAGCAGTAAGTAATGTTCTCATTATTAAAAACAACAAAAAGAAAACATGTTATGTAAGACAGTAAAAAAAAAAAATCCAAATTGTAAACACACTTATGAAACCTCTACTTTCTCTTGCCATTAGATACTTCGTTTCCTTCTGCTTACCAGTTTTCCCATCACTACAGGATTCCTTTTGAATGAATATTTGAATGAATTAATTCAGAGAAAATCAAATGCAAACTTCCCATGGTTTGCATACATGCTCTAAGGTCAGGATATAACAAAAGCAGGAGTACTCACTTCCATTCTATCAGTGATTTAAATTAAAGTGGTGATTCTCAATGTCTCCATGAAGTGTGTCCTCAAAACGCTCACAACAAACCTCCCAGGATCAGGCCCATTAGAACTAAGAATGTTGGGGATCCTGATTAGGTTCAGGCAAAAAAAAGCATTTTTTTGTCACACACAGAAACTGAACTTCAGAAAGGAGAGGTTTTTGTGGTGAAAATTTGGGAACCTGCACCCTTGCTGCTTGATGGATTTAGGCAGGAATAGTATGTAAATTCTGTTTCACATCCACTTTAGATTATCATGTCTTTTGAAGACTTGGGCCTTGATTTGAAAATGGAAACTGTTATAGAACATGTGGAAGACATGAGAAGATGCAAACAACCCAACAACATGCAATCACCAGAAGCCCAATATATAGATAAACTGAATCCTGTGTGAGTTCTCTAGTCTGAGCAGCAAATCCACTTGTTCAATACTACCCATAGGTGCCTACTTCTCCTTTTTCCTTTGGCTAGCAAATTTAAGTATCCATCTCAGCACTTCCTTTCAAGTGAAGAGAGCCTTGTATCAGACCTGTAACTTCAGTTCCTGAGCATTCTCTTTAGTCCAGTCAAGAGCCTGCAGCTCCTTCTTTAAGTAGAACTCCATTTGCTCCAGGTATGGTGGCTTTGGAAGGCTAAGAAGGGCCTGTTTATTGCTGCAGAGACACAGGGAAAGAACAGACACAAGAACTCAAGCCTGTCCTGTACATAAGAATGAATTCATAATAAATCAGCCCAAGGATCTTGATTTTCTTCCTACTGCTTCCCCCTCCCCCCCCTTTTTTTTTCTTTTTTTTTTTTCTTTTAAGCAAAAAAAACCCCAGCAAACCTACAGGTTTTTATTCTTGAGTAAGTAAAATAATATAGCATACAATGGACAACTTAAAATTCCTTGATGGAGAAGGAAGTTATTCAAGATGTCCTGCTACTACTACCACTTGGTTTAAGAACTTCATAATGGGTTTTGGTATAAAGAGCCAGATGAGTAGGATATCTGTATCAGAACAGCATAAATAGTAATTGTGTATTTATTGGGTCAAGGAAAATAACCATTTGAAGAGAGAATTGAAAATATACTAAGTTCCAGGTGGTTCTAGATTCCTCAGGAGCCTCAGAAAGCTAAGTGTTCTTTTGCTGGATTTTATTATCATATTATCATATGGTTATCATATAATATTTATGAGTTAAAGCTCATCTAGCTCCAAGCCCCTGCCACACTCAGGGACACCTTCCACTAAACTAGGTTTCTTCAAGCCCCATCCAACCTGGCCTTGAACACTTTCAGGAATGGGGCAGCCTTCTTTGTATATTTCATATTACAACCAGTTGAATTAAAACTGAAAAGCCCAACTACCCTTATTATATCATCCACAGAGGTGTCCTGTTGTCTGTCAGAGCCCTGAGTGCACAAACAGGCTCTACAACTTTTCCCCTTACTCCTCAGAGTTTGGATGTCTTTGCTCAAGGGTAGCTGGGACCCTAGAGGGTGACAGCAAGGAAATCAGGGAGCAGGGCACAGTCCATACAAGATTTGAACAGGAAGATACGAGCAGGTCACTTGATGGTAGCCCGGGTCATCTGTCGTTCAGTGATGGTCAGGCAAGTCTGCAATGATGAGGAAGGTGTGATGCCACCTGGGAAGTCAAATCAGCAGGCAAGGGTCAGTGAGACATGAGACACACAGCTACACCATAGGTCCAGCAAGAACCAATGGTGAGTGCACTTGAATGAAGACTTCTCAAATCTCTTTCTCATGCAGCTTTTTCCAGAGCACCTGATCCCAAGTTATCTGGCTGTGCTTCATCAAAATCACTCTTGGAGCCCAGCAATCAAGAGCCTAGGACTTGTTGTAGTTTGAACCCAGCCAGGCAGCACGTTCACCCACTCAACCCCCCCCTTTCTGGCGCCCCCCCCCCCTTTCCTCCCCACTCCCGGAGGAGTGGGAGGGAAGATGAGCCGAAGAACTCCCACTGGTCAGATAACAACAGTCCAGTAACCAAGGTACAACACAAATCACTATCGCTATCACCAACAATAATAACAATGACAAAGAAAACAAGGGAAGAGGGTACGATACCACCCGCCGAAAACGAGCC
>NDXB01000123.1:8220-27889 GCA_002631895.1 Agapornis roseicollis
AAAAAAAAAAAAAAAAAAAAAAAAAAAAAAAAGAGCAAACCTCTATTTTTTCTTCCAGGAGTGAATTTTGCTTTGGTATTTCTGATTATAATGGTGCTACTGTATAAAAGTTAAAGCTTCTCCAATGTAATAACAATTTCAAGGAAAAAAAAAAACATTCTGGATTTCTCTAAGGGAGTTTTCCTTAATGTAAAATAAGAAGGCTTTGTTGCCTGTGGAGATGATTGCTTCTAAAATATTTCTTGTGGAACAGCCATAAGCAAATGAGAATTCATTTATAAAATGGAAAAGCAGTGACGTGAAGATAAATTGTTGAACATTCACTGTGCATGAAACAGCTTTTTGCTTTGTCAGTAGAAATAAAGCTTAAGGTAGTGACTTCCTAACAGGAAAGAAAATCCGCTTTGTGCTTGCTCCCTGAATTTATCAAAAGACAACATGACTGGGAACATTCTACTTATTTTTTATTTAGAAATCCAGATGTCTTTTAATGTTAAGGTTTGCCATTATGTCTGCTGGAACTTGGGGTGACAAGAAACTCACCACCTGTGTTGAAGTGTTATTTCTTTGAGGATAGAAAGCGAAAGCATCAGCAGTACTCCTTAGAAATGAGACTGCTTATAATATGATGATACAAATCCTGTATAATGTCTTTATTATCCAAGTTCATTACACTACACATGATTTGAAACCCTTGTCAGAATCTACTTATTTGTTACTCACTTTTTTAGATGAAAAAATCTATACTTGGAAAACTAAGCCATGATGTGTGTGTACTTGATGGTAAGTTTGATGTGCTATTTTACATGCGTTCCCACTGAAAGCACAATTCCTTTGGTGCTTATTTTACACTGGATACTCTATTTTTGGATGTGCAGTATTTCAAACTTACTACAAACCTATTATTATCCCTCAGCCTTACATATCCCAGGAGAAAATATAATGTATAAAAACTATGGCAATATTAAAGAGATTTTTTTAAAAGCAATAAGAATTCATTGCTGTAGGTTAACTGCTCCTTTTAATATGTGTGTCAAAAAAAATGTAAGGCTTGGAAAAAAAATAGCAAGCTTTTTTTATCAGATGAAGGTATTGACATCTTGTGGGAGATAGGCAATCAAAAGTACAAATGCATAAAAAGCATAATATAATTAATAAATCACAAGAATACAGATCTGGGAGATGAAGAATGGCATAAGATTTTCTATTCCTTCTCACTACATAAGGCAAAATTAAGGGTGCCCAGATAATCCTTAACAGATATTTGTCTAATGTATTTTTTAAAATAATCTATTTCCTCATTTCCTGTAGGTAGCTCGTTCTAGACTTTCATTAGCTAAAATACTAGAAGAGTATTCTTGGTGTACCATCTTTTCACAAGACTAGTCCTCTTCTAACTCGTTTGGTATTGCTTGTATTCCACACTGTATAAAGCATCAAAAATTGTTTAGGCTTTTTTGTTTTGTTTTTGTTCTTAAATTCTTAGAGATTTATTTCCCATTAACTATTTCTTATCTTCACTGTTCCTCCTTTTGAAAATGTAAAAACTGCTAGGTACATTTTTTACATAAAATTTATGTTGGTTTCTTCTTTATTTCTGATTTGATGGCTGAGTAGATTAAAATATCCTGGAGATACCAGAGACTAAAAAAACAACCAACCAAACAATGAAACAACCAAACAAAATACTCACCTCCAAACACACACAGAAAAAAACAAGCCAGAAGAATTCACCAAAAGCAGTTATTTTTCATTTACCTGATGATGAAAAATGAAGTAGTCTCTGATTCTGCAAAAGACCTTATTTGAACACATCATTAACAATGGCTTGGATGGGTATATTTTAATTAGTTTTCATGGTCTGGGCTAATAATTCATATTTAAGGACAGGCACTATCGTAGGATTAAATATTATTGAATGAATTTCTGAAATTTTATTCAATAATTTAATAATGTCCCAATCTCACTGTATATTTATTAACAAAAAGGTGCTGATTCCTCAGTTCTGTAAATTGGGAATTACTTGAATTTGAGTTTCAGTAAAAGATTCAAAACTTTTTGACTGCATGCAGATGGCAAAGATGAATAGAGTCAGCATTCCAGATGAAAAAGTGTTCTGTCCACCACCTTAGATGGTATTCCAGCTGATGATACTGAGATTCAGAAATGAACAAATGAACAGTCTAGACCATGCTGATCTGATTTGATTCACTTGGATTTTTTTCTTGAACATTTATGAAATTAAATTGAAGAAATGTTTCCAGTGTATTCTATAAGTTGAGATCCTTTCCGTACAGTTACACATTTATTACAGAAAAAGTCTACAATAAGGGAATGGAGAGATTACATCGGAAGTCCACAAAGAAGCAGAGGTTTGGCCTGTGCAGCTACAAGCCCTATTCACACAGAAGGCATGACACCTTGCAGAAAGTAAGTTTCTAAGTTAAGAAAGCAATATCAGATTTAGGGGCAGAGGTTCTCCTTTACCCAATTTGGTCTACATCTAAAGAGAAAATAAACCCTTTCTCTTTTTTTCCAACCCTTTTCTTATGACTATACCTTAGTTGAGCAGAAGTCCCATATGGCAAAGTACGCATTTGGTATATGCTGAAATAATCTGGACAAGAGAGAAAATATAAAATGCCTGAGTAATAGATATGCTGTTACCAGTACTGCTAATGTACTGTGGGAACATTTACCTGTGGGAACGTACTGTGGGAACATTTACCTGTGGGAAATGAGAATTTTCTTGGTTTTATTTTTAACTTGAATATTTCTTGTGGGTATACTTTTATGATGTGTTCACAGAAATTAATTGTTAAAAAAAAAAAAAAGAATAAGGCTTTCAGGGAATGTTGTTACTGTTACAAAACAGCTTCTAGATTATACCCTATTTCTCAAGTGTGCATAGTGCAGTGTTAATTGTCAAATGACAGAAATTTGGAGGAAGAAAGTCAGCTCCTTCCACAGAAGTGAACTGAATGATTCATGTAATGAAGCATTACTGTTTGGACTGTTAAGGCTAACAAGATCCATAATTCTTACTGAAGAGGAAATACAGTTTTGCTATATCTTTATTAGAAAAAGTATCTGTGATTTTATGGTGGTTTTTCTTTTAACCCACACCTACTCCAAAAGACTGGAATGTATATTTCTTGTCCTTCAAAAAAAAAGCAGCACACTGCCTCTTCTGTTGAATAGAATATTCTGCTGTTATCCTAGTGATGCTTCCCCCTGGCTACGTACACTCTGGATTACAAGAAGGTACTACTAGAGATGCATCATCCCAAAGTTCTTTGACTTAGTAGAATTTGTTGCACAATGAACAGATGTTCCTCTTACCATGCTTGATGATTGGTTTAAGTGACTTTTTTTAGAATAAATGTTCTCCTACATGTACCTAATTTACTCTAGTTTTTATGGGCTAACAGCTGACAACTGATTTTTGCTTACATTTAAATACAAATGCTCATCAGGGGATACCATTCAGGCCATGGGCCATCATTTCTAGTAATTAGAGCTAGTTCAGGGTAATACAGTATGGAAGAACACATTGATGTATCAATAACAACAACAAGAAAAACAGTAGTCTAAGGAGCTAGGCAGGGAAACAACCAAATTCAAGCCACAGCAAATCCATATTCAAAATTAATATTCTGCAACAGCAAAGTTCAAAAACAGGAATCCAGGCCAGGAAGAAGGCTGAAGTAGGGCACCAAACAGGCAGATGCATAGGAAACAGAAGAGATGCATAGGTTAGATCAAAATACTCAGGTATATCTGCAACATGCACCTGGAAAAAATCCCTTAAATATTAGCTGGGCATAACAGTCCACAGTATTTCTCAGGACAGCTGGCTTATCCACCACAAAGTAGATGTCAGGGAGACAAAAATACTGAGGAAGATCAATAATTGACTGGTTGGTGGTTTCTATTAGAGGCTTACAAATCCCCAGTAAAGCACCTGGTTTTTCTACAGGGAGATACATAGAACTGGTTCACTTTGGAAGAAATTTCTTGCCAGTGAGGGTAAAAATAAAATCACATTTTTGAGCTCTATCATAAAAAAAAAGAAGTAAAGTTTCTGAGGAATACAATGAAAACTAGCAAAATTAATATTTAAACATTGGTAAAGGTGTTCAGCTGCAGAGCGGTAACCATTTTATTGCTCCAACTCATCTATCATTATTGCATGGTCAGAATAAGATTTACAAATATTGCTAGACTTCATGTCTTCAGTTCCATGATGTATGTGTCTTAGTGATTTGTCAGAAAAGGAAAAGAAAGTAAGACAGGTGAACTGTACTGTGTGTCAAATTAGAGATCTAAGCACTAAGCCTCCCCGCAAAAAAACTATTAACAAAGGGGTGTTTACAAGCAGTGTCTGAGTCCTTTAGCAGCAGAAATTCCTCAGAAAGTACTGGGGGAGGGGAGCAGAAAGACACGTTTAAGTTTAACTCTAGAAGAACCACAGCTCTTCAAGGGATGGATTTGTGCAGTGAACTTGGTTTTGATTATGAGAGAAACAGTTTTTCATAGAAAAAACAGGGTGGCAGTGCAACAGTATTTTTACTATTTTCAATATTCATGAGTAGGTTTACATCAACAATAAGACATTGAAATGTCACTGACCCTTGTTTTCTTTACTGTAATGTCCACTTTTATAGGTTTTCTACATCTTTTTTACTGTAAAAAAGTCTTGTGTCTTGGTATGACAGAGGCACTAATTATAGTCTTCATTAACTAGTGTAATTTTTATCAAAAGATGTAATCTTACTATCCTTTATTGTACATTTAGTTACACATATTGTCATATGAACATGGGAGAAGGATTTTATCAGTTTAATGATTGAGCAAATTATCAAATATCAAAAGAAACAAGATTTAGTAGTGTGTTACTGTTTCCTGGCAGTAGCAGCAAATGTCTTCTGCTTGGTAATATTAGATTATTATAATATTTATATTGCTGTGCTATCAGAACATCTATTTCTGAAAACATGACCATTCCTACTACACATTCTTCAATTGCATAAAACAGAAAGCCAGCCCCAGCCTCAATGTAATCGGCAGTGTGAGTGTGATAGAAAGATCGAAAAAGTAGGCAACATTGATCACTATGATGTGTACCGTTTATGATTTCAGTAACAAAATTTTCATGGGTATTCCATCAAAGAGAGTTCAAAAGAAGATATTAATGGGATTTTTATAGAAAGATCCCAACGTTAAGGGAAACTGTAAGCCAAAGGGTGTAGAAAAGTGGAGTATTTAAACATTAAACCAGTTGGAAATAGGTGTTGGGCTGGCAAAAACCAAGGAATATCCAAACCCATCCATTAACACTGAGTCTCACAGATACTGTGAATGTCTGAGAGGTTTCTTTGGTACTGATGTATAGAGAGAGTACACCCACAACAAAATTCAAGAGTGAGTCAAAAATATTGTTCTAGAACAAAAAGATCTGGAGCAATCTCAGAGAAAAACTGTTGGGAGTAGATACACAATGGACCTATGTCTTGAGTGGATAGCTGTTTCTTGTTCACTTTCCTTGCATCTTCTGGATTCCATTTTGATCAATTGCTATCTTCTACCTCTCTTTTTTTGATAGCTTTAATATTTAGTTTTGCATCTTCCATCATAATATCAAATCCTACAGTTAGAAAGCTTTCCTATGTTCTTTCTTGACTGGGAATTGGACTTGCTGCATGAGAAATATCTGTTTTCTCAAGAAACATTATCATGCTGGCTTCATATTATTGGACACCATGATACTGAACACAAAAATAGCAACATTTTATGAATTGTATAAATACAAAGAGGAATAAGAGAAAAATAGATTAAACAAAAAGATAAAAATAGACATGCAAATACCCATTTAGACCTTATTGATTTCAAAAAGCAGCAGAAAGGAAGATGGAAAAGGGCTTTCATTCAACTCTGTACACATAAACACTGTAAATAAATATAAGAAGGTTCTGATAAAGGAGTAGAGATGAGAAATATCATAAATTGAAAACACTTCTCCTGAAAAATATTGGAAAAGGGAGAAAGAAAATGTCTATTTTTCAACACAGAGGTCAGAGCCAGAGGAAAAAACACACACACATAGACAAAACATTTGACAGTGAAAACACTAGAATTTCCCTTTCAAACTTTTTTCACACTTTCAAAAATATAAAATCCTTTTAATATAAAATTTGTTTGCCAGGGGTAAAACAGATGAAGAGTTTGGGAACCAGACAGCTCCTGAGAATTAAAAAGAAAAAAAACTTTGGAAATAAGACACCTACTTCTGTCTTTTCTCTCACCAAGAGAATGCGCATGGTTGTAAAATCTGCCAATGATCACCTCGACAGGCAGCTGCTTTGAGATGATAGAAATCATTAATAAGGTCTTAGAATGCCAAACAAACAGAAGGTTCTGGCTGTGCTACCAGTTATGTTGTATCACAGCTCACTGCTACCCTGCTATCAAACAGCTGCTTTAGAAAAGTCTGCGTATGATATTAGAGTTGAAGTTACCTGTCTGTGGGTCTATTCAGTCTGTAGGAGCCAACATATTAAGTGAATGGCTTGGCATGCATTTCCTGCCAGTTGGTGCTCTATTTTGATACAAGAGCCTACAGGCTACTAGGTGACACCATAATTGCCTCTCGTTCCCTACATGACTGTCTATTACAAGATTCTTACGCAGAGCTGTGCAAGAAAAAATATTTCTTTAACAAGTGGAGGAAATGTCATTGTTTCTAAAGTGGTTTGGGTCAATAAAATGTTAATTTTTATTCATAATAATTATATTAACCATAGTGTCTAGGGGACAGAGTCACCCTGCGGTAGGTATTCTTTAACAAAAGAAAGAATACTTCAAAGTTCTTCTCCTATTGCATTGACAATTCAAGTGTGAAATGAGAGACTATAGGTAGATGCAGTCTAATCTGAAATCAGTAACAGCATGGAAATCATATCTGCCCACATAACAGATAGTAGAAACACATCACAGGCCAGGATGCCTTTGATAAGCATCTCAGCAGACCCGGACCACAAGCAAGATAATAAAGTAGCATTACAGATGTTTGCAGGGAGTGCCTCCCAGGAATGATGGGTTACTTGGGAAAAAGAATGGAAATTACTTTTGAAAATATAACACATGGGGAAAGAAGACTGATTTGAAGAAAAATATTACATGTAGGATAAAAAATTGTTCTAAATTGTCTCAAAGTTATTAAAAGCATGCTATATCTGACATGGTACTGTGAAGAATGCAAGAGTTTTCCATTTGTCTTCTGGGAGTAAAGGAACAAGACAAAAAAATTCTGTGAACTTTGTCAAGTGGTATGTCTGCAGAAGGGAAAGAAAACACACTGTTTCAGACATGTTCAACCAGGACGATTTAGTTATATTTAGTATAGTTAGGCTGTAAGAGCTACAAAGAGCTTTAAGCCCAGGACAACTAGGAGGCAGAGCTGACAGGAGGGTGGGAGAGTAATATCGCTGACAGGAGGGTGGGAGAGTAATATCACTGTCATCATGAAAAAAAAGATTAAAAGGTTTCATTAAACTTAAGGTAACAGGTGGATAATTATCACTGGGAAAAAGGTAAAAGAAAGCAAATGGTCACCATGTTGCAGTTTAATGTTACCTGAAACTTACATCAGGCATTACATTTATGCAGAAATGAGTCATTGGAGAACAGGAGAGTCATAGAGGATTAAAGGAAATTCTGTGAAAATCTCATGAAGGCTGAAAAGATAAAAAAAGTGCTTCCCCTGAGGGCACAACCTATTCCTTCTTTCTTTGACACTGGAACATCTCTCTGTGGGCAAAGTTCTGGTACAGCTCTTAAATAGTGCAGTCCAGACAGCAGAACATTACAATGGAGGGGGGTTTTGAGAGGGAGGTTGTTGGGGTTTTTTATAGCAGAATCTTCTGTCTACATAAGATTGTACTTTTACTGAAGTGCCATAATTATAGGAGTTCAAATGTTGGCAAGCCACAAATTTGAACTAGATATCTTGTAGAAAGAAAGATAATTGGAATTACTAGATCTCCTAATGTTGCTACAATTAGGGGAAAAGTTGGAATAAACAAAACAAAATAAAACAAAAACAGGAAATGGAATGGTATCTCAGGTGCAGAAAGAGATATAAGTATAAATAGAGACTAATTCTGGTTTTTGCAAAGTAATGTTCATTTTCTGATCCTTGGCAAATCATATGTAACCAGGTATTTCTTGTCAATTTTTAAAAATTTCCAGTCTGGGTGATATCTAGAAACCAAAGTTTAGTAACAAAACTTAGGTGTTTTTTGTTGGTTTTTTTTTTTTTTCCAAATAGTTCTACTTATCAAAAAATATAAATCCAACACATGACAACTGCATGAGGTTACATTTGCCCATACAAAACATTCTACACTAGATGCTGTCAAATCTACTCATTCCTATTACACTCACTCATTACCAGCTCTAACATAGGAAGCACTTTATAATATACATACATATTTTAGAAGGAGTCCTTTTTTTTTTTTTTTTATCTCTTGAAGTATTTAATTCAACTGTAATTCCTTATTCAATAAAAGTGTATTCAATTAAAATATATCAAAAGAAAATAAATTTCCTAAATAACTTATTTTGTCTGACAATTTTTGTTAACAACAAAATAACCCAAATAGTTAAACCTAATAATTTAACTGCCCAAAGTCAAAAGAGGTGGCATTTGGAAAACAATTCATGTGGATGAGATATCAAAACGTAATTTTTCTAACAGAAATGCATGTTGTTTACTGATACAAGAAGAAATACAAGCAAACAAAAACTTAACTGTTTCATTATGCAGACACAGAATGGTTTCTCTCTATCATTGCAGTGGCTATTTGGGAGTAGCTGCTATTCTGTGACCCCTTGGTCTTACTCTCTCTATCAACTTTAACCTCAGTGGGACTCACTTCCATACTTTTCTGACTTCAATTACCTGCTCCCCTTTAACCTATTCCTTTGGCCTTCCAGCTCACTTCCTGTCTTTAAATTTCAGCCAAATCCGTATCTGTACCTTTTGCTTTGCTATCTGTGTAAGGAATTCTGTGCTTTCTTGCAAGCATATATATACTAGTAACAACATTTTCAATAATTTGTTAACTGTACTTAATGAGAGGTGGAATAAAAGAGAATCTCTGCTTATGTAATTTAATTCCTAGCTAAAAATAAAACATTACTTTTTTGAATCAGGTAGTAGATAAAAGCAAGCATACTTTGAAATACTTAATAAAGCAACTAAATTGGCTTTATATTTTGCCTTGTTGTACCTCAAATATTTTATACATATTCAAATAACAAGCCATGATTTTAAACCACAGGAGTACATCCAAGCTTATGAACCTTTAACAGTAACATAATAGAAAATTCTGTCTGATGATGATGATCCAGTTGGAGTCTTTTGGTAAAGCCTGAAACACAATGACTTATAAATCACTGAGTGAACACTTATATTTATAATATTTATTCAAATTAAATTTTGTGTCATTGTAACTCCAGATATTAACAAAAAATTTATTAGGAGAGGGTCTTAAAAAGACTCTGGCCTTAGAGCACAAAATGTATGAAATTAATTACTGTAATGTGGTGAACAAAAAAGTGTTGGACACAATACACCTCCAAGTTCAGGCCTAATTGGATGACCATTGAATAATGTCAATTACAGCGATGTTTACAGGAGAACATCTTTAAACTAAACATCAATGAAGAAGCAGAAAGCCTTTTGCAGTTTCTTACTAGAAATAATATACTTTCATGCAAATTCATGGATGTGTTTTTTCTTGAAATATTTTTGCTGTTGTTTGGAAACATATCTACACTACAGAAAGTTTGCAAAGATGCTGTATGGATGTTAAAGGCATTTTCTGCTTTGGAAATGTCAGTTTCAAATCATATGGCAGGCAGTCAGAAAGCCAGAAGAATATCCTTCTAAAAAGGCAAAGGTTAAAATAATATCAACAGGTCTGTACTTTAGCTGCTAACACTGATAACTGAAAGGGTATTGTTAGGCCATGAACAGACAAAGCTTCAAAAGTTAGCTGGAAAATGCTCATACTTTTTAAATTGTTCTATCCGTTTTCTAAGACCAACATAAATCTCAAATGAGTCTTTAATTTGCATTTTTAAAAGCGTCTTGATTGCTGTTTAATTAAATATCGATTGTTCAAGAATAATCACTGAAATATAGTGGGAATGCAAAAGATAACCAAAGTTGTTAATTCATTTATACAAAATTACCTCTGAAATACGTGTATAATTATAGTTGTATTGTTCGAATGAACTTTTGTTGTTGCTTGAAAGGATATTTAGCTTTTTAATTGGTAGCAAAAAAGCTAAGAGGAGCATCATAGTTCTTGCTTAATGTAAACACTTCTGTTCTTGGATCCAAACTACATATCATCTCTTAGGTCAAGGAGAACAAGAAAAAAAATGTAACTTTGGATCTTTCCCTCTTGCAGTGAGCTGTTTCTTACACTAAAGCCCTGCAACACATAGATGCCTATCCCAGTAGCTCAATATGTATATCCCTCCAGCAGTTTCAACAAAGCTTTATGTCAAAATTATAAGCATTTTACTGCATATGACAGGCAATCTATTATGCTTATAAAGTGCCCTATTTTCCATTGCTGTTATAGATCCATTTTGGTTTACTCATTAGCAAACTCAAGTTCATCTTAACATGAGAAATGCAGAGTCAGAAATTATTCATTCATAAAAATGGGGCAAAAGAAGACATCTGAATTCAAGTCCAATAAACTTAAAAGATTTTCTGCTGCAGTTATGGATATAAAATCAGTTACTTAGGTTAGATGCTGACACTGTAAACACTCAGCAGGATACAAACTTCTTAGGGGAATATGCCTTTGAAATTAATTCCTGGAGGATATTTTTACTGCCCCCAGGCAGAAATTGAGGCACTATTCACACAAACATAAAGTTTTTCCAAGCTCCTTTGGAAAAATAAAGCCTCTCATAGGATATTACTTGAAACCTTCTTTCCTTTTTTCTCCTTGTCTCAGAGAAGATAAAATATGGGAAGTTGATAAACGTAGGAGAGTCTATATATTCCTTTATTTCTTTTCCTATGTTATTTACAATGAGTAACAACATGGTGGGTTAAAATGTTGTTTCTATGCACTGTTGCTAAAAATACATAGAAAAATTAAAAGAAATCCTAGTGTCTTCTTTAACCAACGTGAATATGAAATTATATAAACAAACCGTGTTATCTTCCTTGGAGATGCTGCATTCTCATTGCAGTTACTTGGCCTAAGACAATGACTGGTGACACAGAGGAAGGGCATTCAGAAATCAGTTATATTTTTTTCTGTTGAAATTATTTATTTATTTGTTTATATGTTTTTTTCTTACCAAGACAGCTGTAGATTAGACCCTGCCACATGCAATCCTGATCATTTTCTTCACCTAAACTGCGATGGCGAGCGCCTTATGCCTCCTGTCCTTTCTCATATATTTAGAGCCTTGGGCTGGGGCCATACCAGAAAAGGTAATTTATCAGGAATATAGTGGAGAAAAAAAAATTAATATCTGGATATCTGCTCTGTTGGCTTTAGCAGATGGACAGCAGACTTGGATGATAATTTTTTTTTCAGCTCTACAGGACTTGGATAGTGTTCACAATGTCAGATTATAAACTGAGGCAGATGGTGAATCACAGAGAGACAAAATTACAGTCTGTATTGGTCTGCAGAGGCTGAGGGGCAGATCATGTTGAAAAATCCTAGTGTGGTAATGGGCCTTGCATGCAGGAAGCAGTCAACAGCTCAGCTTTCTGCAAACTTCATATTGTCTTGCAGACTGAGACCATATATCATTTTGGCAAAAAGAGTGGCTGAATTCATGATGTCTGATTCAATTCCTGAGCAAGGTATACCCAGAACCAGGCACTGTTGTCCTCAAATAAAGCAGCTGAGCAGACAGGCATGGATATGGCTGTAGTTTGTGAATCCCAAACATAGTTTGCTGTAGCCTTGCTGAAGAAGTAGAGCAATGTAAGCTTTCCCAAGCATATGCTTGAATTGAAAGTGTTCAGAAACTGAAAGAATCTGAGAAAGAACCTTCACTTAAAACACAATATTGAAGTATTTGAGGCAATATTTAGGCTTCAGTTGTTGATTTTTTTCTGAGGAACATCACTAGACCTGTCCAAGGGATGAAAACAAAGAACAAGAAAATTCAGCAGGAAAGTTAAAACAGAAAAATATATAACTTAATTAAATCACAGCTGTGCAAAACATGATTAAGTAATTGAGGGATAGACTCAAGGACAGAAGAGATTATTTTGGGCAGTCAGAGGTGTCTAATTATGAGTAATGGGCTAAATCTGAGCAATAGAAAATGCTAAGGATAAGGCCCAGAAACAAATGCTCACTAGTAAGCTCATGTACAAAATAGTTTTTGCTGGTGTAACCACAAATCTGGCTTAGATAAATTTAAAGTGGGACACCCAGATATCCTTCAGAATAGGGTTATATGCCAACAGAGTAGGAAACACACTCGAGAATATGCAAGCCACCCAGAACACCAGAATAAACTTTGCCAAGAAGATCCGCAGGGGCACAAAGAGAGGCCAGAGTCTTATAAATTTAAAATTTGAAAATCCCAAAATATAAGTCACTGAAGAATTACTTTTATTTTTCATTCCTGTAGTGGGTTTTTCTCTGCAATATTATACCATTCCCATTCCAGTATCTTGCTAATTTATATGTTTAATTGTACCTGTGGGTGATGGAAAGAAACTCATTGATGACTGTGTCAGGATGAGCAGGGATGGATGGACAGGGCCCATGGCTGGGATCAGGATCAGAGCCCATGAGAGAAACCAGGTCAGGCTCAGCCCCAGGATGTCATCCTTTTGCTGGGGGGTTCTCCATGGGTTTTGAGCTGGACCCAAGCATCAGCACCAAACTGGTGGTGAAGCCAAATCACAGACTCCCTGCTCAGCAAGGTGCATCCCTACACAAATGTGGCTCTAGACAGATTTGCTTCAACGTATCTTTTTCAAGGTATAGTTATTTAAAGCTGTGCAAGGATTGCAAATGTAGTGAGATACAATGCATATTCTTTGGCTTTAATAGTTCTTATTACTCTTTTCTCTTATCCATAGCACTAATCAAATAATTCATAGAGTGCTTCACTCTAAGACTAAATATCTGTGAAAAACTCCATGTCTTTAAAGGAAAAAATAAAATAGTTTTCTCACCTTAGTCTCAAAAAGACTGAAGGGAAGACAAACTAATGCAATTCATGAATTTCCATCTAATATGATTTCTTCCTAAATTCTTTCATCATGTCAGAGACAGAAATTGCGCTCTGAAAGGCTGCCTACCAAATCTTCAGAAATACTTATTTGGTTAGTTACAAGATAGGAAAGCTTTACATAGGACAGGAAGCCTATGAGTGAACAATGAAAAGCATGCTGTATTGTATGTTGGACACTTGCTGCAGTACTTCTGTATGCACCTGAATTTTTGAAATTTCATGGAGTGTAAGAACTAGATGCCCTTTGAACACATGTATATGTAACAGCAGCAAATCAAAACGACCAAGATCTGCTCTAAGATTCCCACCACCACCAGTTCCGCATGTGATTATCATCTCCCCTCTCCTGTGGGGGAGGCCTTAACCAGGGGTAAGGTTTGCCAGAAGTTCTTAGTGAGATCTCCCCACAGTCCTCATTAATCTTTGTATCCCTCTCTGTTTTTTAAGTATAAAGCAGAAAAATGGCACTCTGTTTGCAAGGCTACTTCTTCCCCACATCTTTTCCATCATCTTCAGAACGCAGCATTTGTTTCAATTGCTAAGAATTAAAAAATAGAGTTTGAACAGATTTAAAAAATACTATGTATTCTCTGGTGTATCACTCTTATGAGAGAATTACATTGACAAGATCACGTAACCACCAAACAGGCACACAGTAACTCATATTTTTAGTCCTGATTATCACATACTGTGATTCAAGCTAGCTATTCAACAGCTTTCACTGGCTATATTGTACTACAGGGACTGTT
Source organism: Agapornis roseicollis (assembly GCA_002631895.1). Lineage (NCBI taxonomy): Eukaryota > Metazoa > Chordata > Aves > Psittaciformes > Psittacidae > Agapornis > Agapornis roseicollis. The sequence continues at coordinate 22,275 of NDXB01000123.1, forward strand.
TAAACTTGGATTTACAGTACACCATGTACTTCTAGGTAACCACGTCTGTTTAAGCCCTGGCATGACCCCAGATTCAAGTGAATGTAGTAGTCTGTCCCTGTGATAATCCTTCTGGATTATGTAAGGAAATGATTAAAGCTTTTGCTATGTCCTGCCAACTCTGAACACTGATTCTAAACCATGTTCTGCTTTCTTTGACAGATTTTTAAGAGAGTCTGTGTCCTAAATGACTGTTGACCTGCATAATAACCTGAACTATTATGCAGAACCTTTATAAAGTACTGCTAATAATGGTTATTTGAATAAGATTCATTTAAATGTTGCATATTAAGAGTTTATAGCTTCATTCTCAGCTTTAGAGTTTTGAATTTTCTGCCCCCCTCCATATGGACAAACATTCACAATGTGACATCTTCAAGTTTCAATATCAAGTAATTAAATCAGTTACTAATTCAGATGCTCTCCTTTGTAATATCTCAAGTCTTACACGGATACAAACCTAGGGATATAATGTCTAGGTATTAACAGGCTTGGTAAGCACATATGACTGCAGCAGATCTAACAGCTGAATCTTTGTAAGGACCAGTATTTAATCTCCTGGAAATAGAACACAATAGTGAACACGCAGTTTTACTTTACAGCTTCTTAAGAGTTTTTGTTTTTCCAAGTACTGTCACAGTCTGCAAGTGCACAGAATTTCCTGAATCCCAAGTTTTCATTGGTAGCATATATTAAAGTATCTGCATGCAAGAGTGAGGATTCCTGACTCCTGAATTTTGTTGCCTTGTAAAACCTTATTTTCCTTATTTAAGTTTTAATTTGGGTTGGGTTTTGGTGTTTTAGTTTTTTTTCCCATTCAACTTGAACTGGGAATACTGGATTAATTTAAGTTTGCAAATACAGGCAAATACCCGAACCCTTAGACATAGTTTTTAAAATGTAGCAGTACAGTGCTTGAGATCTAAGAACTGAGCTCTTGCTTTTTTCGTTTTCAGTTCAGTCCAAAGGACTGAAATGCAAGGACAAGGGAATGCTAAATATTCAAAGAGTAGTGATCTTTTGTTTTATCTCTGTCATGTCTGACCCCTATATCCTACCTAAGAACTCTCACAAGTGAAGTGGCTTTATCCACCAATATATTTTTGGAATGCATCTAACTGAGTGGTAGACTAAATAAAGGAGGTCCGGAACCAGCATGAGTACTGTCTAGCACTTTGAACTGTTCTGCAGTGATACACTTTGCAATCTGAAACAGAACTGGGGAACTCTTTAGCACAGACTGTCATGGAAGCCAAGACTAAAACATGGATCAACATGAGACTAAAGCAAATCACAGAGCATAGATTCCTTGTTCATCATTAAATACAATGATTTGGAAGCAATCTTTGACTTATTGCTTGGAGCTGAGAAATATCAAAAGAATAAGCTAGTGAAGCATCTTGCACATTACTTGAAGTTAAAAAATAAGTGTCTCTAAGTTTTCATTTTTATTTAGATGTCAGTGTCTAGCACAAAACCACATATTTATATTAATTTATAAGAGCAGACACATCATATTTTCACTATTTTGAAACTCTTTCCTCAGCTTTTGACACTGGACACTATTTGAAACAAATATAGCATAGCCTTTTGTATGGAACAACTGAAATAAAAATTAATAAGATGAATATTCCATTATATCACTTATATCCAAAAATATATACAATATGAGATCTAACATCAACAACTCCTATACACGGATGCTTTGGTATGGAGATAAAATATGAATGCTGTAGATATACAAAGGCCTAGCTTTTTCTGTATTTCCACTAGAACAGCTTCATTGCTAAAGGAACTAGTATGATCTATAGTAAAATTTGGTCTTGCTATTAGCTTATATTTTGAATGCTACATTAAAAAGACATTTTTCTCACTATTTAAATGAAATTGCCCTTCTGGGGTAGAAATTATTTCAATGCTGAAGAGCAAGTCTTTGAATCAGCTGCACATGTGTTCTGGGTTCAGCAGTAGCAATCATTTTTCTCCTTCCTCATAGCTGGTGTAGTTCTGTTTTCTCAATTTTAGCCTGAGAGCAGCACTGATAACATTAATGTTTTCAGTTGCTGCTCAATAATGTACACTTTGACCAAGGACTTTCTCAGTCTCATGCTCTGCCAGGAAAGAGGGGCACAAGAAACTGGGAGGAAGCAGAGACAGGATGCCTGACTCAAACTAGCCAAAGGGGTATTCCATACCACAGCACATCATGCCCACTATATAAAGTGGGGGCAGTTAGTTGGAAGGCTCAGATCGCTGCTCGAGTCAGGCTGAGTATCTGTCGGCAGGTGGTGATTGATTATATTCTCTTCCCTTGTTATTTCCTTTATCATTATTATTATTGGTGGTAGCAGTAGTGATTTGTGTTACACCTTAGTTACTGGACTGTTTTTATCTCAACCTGTGGGAGTTACACTTTTTCGATTCTCCTCCCCGACCCTCCAGGTGTGGGACGATGAAGAATGGGGTGGGGAGTGAGTGAGCAGCTATGTGGTTCTCGGTTACCAGGTGGACCTAAACCACAACATGACACATTTTATTTGGTAAAACATGCAGAATGCAAAAATGCAAAATGTCAGTTTCATGTGCCTCTCTGTCTTGGAAAGACAGTTTAAATGTCCAGAGGGAAATTTGATTTAAAATAACCTTCTCTTCTACCCTTGATCTGGTGATCTGTGCAGTGGCTGGGAGCTGGTGACCAGCTGCACCCACAGGGTGGTGATAAACAGCTTCCTTTCCAGCTGTTGACTTATCACTTATGGTGTTAGCAGAAATTGATACTGGACCCAGCACTGTTCAGTGTCTTCATAAGTGGTCTGGATGGTGGGATCGAATGTACCGTGACGAAGTTTATTGATGATACCAAACTGAGTGCAAAAGTGGACAGGCGGAGAGTCATTGTCCTGGGTTCAGCAGTAGCAGCCAATTTTTCTCCTTAGTAGCTGGTGCAGCTGTGTTTTGACTCAGCCTGGGAACAGAGCTGATAAAAATTATGTTTACGCTGACCAAAGACTTCGTGAGTCTCATGCTCTGCCAGGGAGGAGGGGAGGCCAGGAGGAAGCAGGGACAGGACACCTGACCAAAACTGACCAAAGAGGTATTCCATACCATAGCACATCATGCCCAGGATGTAACTGAGAGTTACCTGGAAGACCTAGTTCTCTGGGGGGGTTGCAGGAGGTATCGGTCAGTGTTCAGTTGGGTGGAGTGTGGTGAGTATCTGTCGGCAGGTGGTGAGGTGCTGTGTTCTCTTCCGTTGTTATTTCCTCTATCATTATTATTTCTGGTGGTTAGCAGCAGTGATTTGTGTTATACCTTAGTTACTGGACTGTTCTTATCTCAACCTGTGGGAGTTGCATGCTTTTGATTCTCCTCCTCATCCCTCCAGCAGTAGGTGGAGGGCAAAAAAGAGGGGGTTGAGTAAGTGAACGAGCTGCATGGCTGGGTTTAAACCACAATCACTCTGCAGGTAGATCTGAATAGGTTGTTGAAGTGGGCTAGCAGGACCTCTACAAAGTTCAGCAAGAATAAGTATGAGGTCTTGCACCTGTGTAAATACAGTCTAAGAGTGAAGCACAGATTGGGATCTGCTCAGACCAATAGCAGCTCTGTGAAAAGGGTCCTAGTGACAACAAGCTCAATATGAGTGAACAGTGTGCTGCTGCAGCAAAGAAAGCCAATGGGATGCCATGTTCCACCAGCAAGGGCATCACCAGCAGAGATATAGATGTCATTATCCCACACCACTCAGATCTTGTCAGACCACACCTGAAATACTGTGTTCAGTTTTGGTCCCTGCTATACAAAAAAGATATGGACAGGTTGAAGATGGTGCAAAGGGCCACAATGGCTAGAAGGACTGGATTTGTTGAGCCTGGAGAAAAGAATGCTCAGCAAAGACCTTATCATGATGTCCAGTATTTAAAGGGTGCCTACAAAGATGGATAATCCCTTTTCATAATGAATTACAAGGAAAAAAGAAGGGTAACGGGCACAAGTTACTGCTGTGGAGATTCTGATAGGACATGAAAAGAAAACTTTTCCAAATGAGATCAGCCATTGGAAAAGTCTCCTCAGAAAAGTGGTGGATTCCCTAACACTGGACTCTTTTAAGATTCATTTGGCCAAGGTGCTAGGAAATCTAATCTACACTGTGCTTTTACCTACAAAAGTTGAACCTCTGTCCCCTTCCAAACTGGAATTCTGTTATTTGTCTATTAGCCCAAGCTTATGAGGATCTCAGATGGTAATAATCAGTTTTCAACACTCAAGAGAGATTACCTTAAAAAAAGTTTAACAGAAAGGTAATGAGACTGGAAGAATCATGACAAAAGGAAGTGCATAAGTTAATAAAGTCACAACTCCACTATCAGAGGCAGAGTTGATCTTTTCTATTTAAATTTAAAACGCTTCTCCTGAAATCATGAAGCAAATTTTTAATGTTCCTAATCCATAACTACAGTGGAAGGAAATGTTACTTCCTTCATTAAGTTTATTTCCAATTATGTAAGCTTAGCACTTCAATTCCTCAGAAAAATGGCTGTGTGAGTCATGAGCTTCCTTCATAGCTTGCTTAGTTGTGCCAAAAATTTTCACATTGTCCTTAACCAAGGAAAAAAAAAGAGAAAGGTAGAATGAAAAGCACTTAAAGGTTGGGACTCTTCAATTATATCTGAACATGGCTGAACAAGAAGTTTATGCATACATTGCTTAACTCCCTAGGGTCATAATGATAGTTAACAGAATAACTATGTGCACCAAAACACGTCATCTGGCAATCAGCTTCAAAATAAGCAAGGAACAATGGTGCTTCACAAAAGAGTGAGGAAATTCAAGATCAAAAAATATTGAGCATGCTAAAGTTGAGGAGAAATCAGATGAACTCTTGGAAACATAACCGCATTTTATTATTAAATAAGCAGAACCTACATTCAGCTCATGAGATCTTACGAGATTAAAACAATGGAGATATGGAGTACATTGCAGACACTTATTGACCTGCTTTCATCGCATCTCTTTATGGGCCCTGTCATAGACAGGTGCCTAGGATAAATGAAACTATTCTAACCTAGGTTGGCTGGTTTTACAGCTTCCCATTTAGTCACTAGGAAAGAAATATGTGGGTTTGAAATATGTGCTTTTTTGACACCACTTACCCGGTGCTGTCACTTCTGTAAGACTTCTGCTAGAGAGAATGAGAAGAAATTATTTTTTTTTAATTAATTTTTGTTTTGTTTATATGTTCTTTAATACAGGAATTGGTTATCATGATAAGTAATACATTACAATAAGAACCTTGTTTTTGTTAAATTCTGTGAGGTTTCTGGCATTCTCTGAAAAAAAAAATCATACCACCTAGTAGATCGCAATTTTAGATCTGACTTTATTTATGAAAGACATTAATTTCAAGGTAAATAGCTGTGATATTATATGTGTGCACTCTTTATTAATACTGCAAAATAATTATCTAAGGGTTTGTATAAAAATTGTAAGTAAAAATTATAAATTCCAGACACAGAGCACAGTACACTCTTTTTCTCAGGCCTTGTTTTATTAAAAAAAAAAAAAAAAAAAAAAAC
>NDXB01000123.1:38522-56502 GCA_002631895.1 Agapornis roseicollis
AAAAGAAAAAAAAAAAAAAAAAGAAAGAATTGCTGTTAGGTATTTAAATTAATAAATTAATTTTATGTATCACATTCTTCTCCCAACAACTCTATGCTACAGTTTTACTTTTCATGCAATCCTACTCATCAGATCATTATTTTTAAATTTTTATTCCTTGTTCTACAGCTCTCACAACCTCTTTTCCTGGAGAAAACAGGAAAATAGGATCAGTTCCACAATGTTAATATCTCCCATTTTTAGACTTTCTGACTTTTGTTTTTCCTCTCATCAAACCAGCTGCTCTTCAACAAGATCTCTGAATGAACATATGCTTCATATATGTCAAAACCTGAATGGACTATCTACATAAACTTTTTTCCAGCAGATATTTGAGGAATCAAAGTACCTTCCGTTTCCACAGAGTCCCAGTTCCTATATTTTTCTAGAAAATATAGAAGTCCCTAATTATATTATCAGATCATGGCCACAGCATTACTTCTACTGTTTTCCTCTTTTGCTGGAGAAACTCAGGAAACCTGATTCTCACCTCTTCCTGAGCACAGAGAAAGAACAAAGTACTTGCAAGCTAAACTAAATAGCATCCTTTTTTTGAAAGCATTAACACATTTGAAAATATGAACTTTGTCATAGCAACTAGTAACAGGAGGCACTTGATCCAAAATTCCTAAAGCCATGACCTATGTTAACAGGTAATACTTGCTGAAAAGGTGAAGTCAATAGAATCCTCACAACCAATAAAACAATGGTCAGTGAAATCATGAAGATCCAGAACTATAAAACATTTTTCTGCTAAATGGTCTTATCAAAAAGCAGTTTAACAGAAAATCAGTGTAACCTTTCCAACAAATTAGAAACTATGTGCTTAGTACGTTTGTTTTGAAAAGGAAATCTTGCCAACGTGTCTAGACTTCATCCATCCCAGTAAAATTGCATCTAAATTACTAAGTTATATCATTATGAAAAAATATTTTCAAGTCAATATGCAGTAGCAGAAGGAAAAGTCTATCATTGCAAGATAATTTTTAATGCAAATCATTTTCATTGGGTTTACAAAATAAAGCCAGAAACAGTGGAAGCACAATAGGATAGAATAGCTGATGAATAAGCCACAATTCCAGACCTCTTAAACACACCTTCACTGAGTGTATTTGTTTTACATGGCAAGGTTTTGGTAGCTGATGTGGTCTGCAGGTGTAGATTCTCTGAGAAGACACCACATAATGCCTTTGTGTGGGAGTCCTCTCTTGTTCCAGGGAGGACTTGCTGCTGACCAAAGCTGAGCCCATCAGCAGCACAGCTCCTCTATGAAAACATATTTAAGAAAGAGTGAAAACTGCTGCAAAATGTCTCTGAGAGACAACTGAGGAAATGTGACAGAAACAGCCCTGAAGATGCCAAGGTCAGCGCAGAAGGAAGGAAAGAGGTGCTCCAGGTGCCAGAGCAAAAGTTCCCTTTCATGGAAGTCCACAGTGGAGCAGATATCTTCTCTGCAGCTTGTGAAGGAGGACGTCATGCTGCAGCAGGTGGATGTGCCTGGAAGGAAATTGCATAACCCATGGAGAGCTTGCCCTGGAGCAGGATCCAGGCAAGAGCTTTGACCCACCGGGGGAACTGCACTATAGCAGTCTGTTCCTGAAAGACTGTACCCCTTTCCTACTGTACTGTGGGATAGGACTCATGCTAGAGCAGTTCTTGAAGAACCACAGCCTATGGAAAGGACCCACACTGCTGAAGCTTGTACTCTGAGAAACCCCATATTGGAGCAGGGGAAGAGTGTGAGAAGGAATGAGCAGCAGAGATGTAACATTATAAACTGACCAAAATTCCCATTCCCCATTCCTTTGCATGCTTGGAGGGGAGGACATAAAAGAGATGAGAGTAAAGTTTTTGCTGGGAAGAATGTAGGGGTAGGAGGAAGGCAGTTTTATTTTTGTTTTATTCCTCACTCTCCTACTCTATCACAACAAAATGGCAAAAAATTAAATGAATTTCCACCAACTGAGCCTGGTTTGCCGATGAAGGTAATTGATAAGCAATCAAGACTTAGCTGGACAGGGTTCTGGCCTTGTGTAGACTATGTTTTTGCTGAGGAAAGTTGGAACTTGAGGTTCTTTCCAATCTTGTTTCCTATGCTTCTCTGATCTCCCTGTCCTTATCTCAAGCTATGAGTTTTTCATCATATTTTCTCCTAGTCCTGTTGATGGGGTGTGGATTATAAAGTGATTGGATAGGTACCTGGTGGCCAATCAGGGTCAAACCACCACACTGAATTAGATTCTCCAGTAGTTAGAATACTAATACTGATTGCCTCAGCCAGTATTGCAAAGGTGGATTCATTTCAAGTTAAAGCTTTTAATACCCATTGACATTTGAGACATGAGTGCTAGAAAACAGCAACACCAGGAGTTTTGTTTCGGATCTTTTCCTGTTTATGCCCTGACTAGGTTATCTCATAATGTGAGGGGGGTGGAATAGTGTAATCTAAATGGAAACAAATTAATTGACACACAAAAATATCCCTGAGAGACATTCCTGTTTCTGGTGTAACTGGTATTTAGGGCTTATTGCAAAATTCCTCCGGGATAGGCCTATCCACCTAGGTTAGTAGGTCGCAGTCTCACATAAAGTTGTAAGTACCATCATATTGTAAATTACTAGTATTATCAGTGGTAAATATTAGTTCAATAACAATAAAATAAAACTTGACTGTTACATAACAATAAAATGTAGCAACATAGAGGTTAAATTTATCATGTCCCAAAATGCTGTTGTCTTTTAGAACACAAACAGTTCAAATTACTAAAGAGGTCTGAGTGCAAAACAATATACTGGGAACAATGAAACAACCTGGGTGAGAGGTACAAGGGGAAAGTTTTATATTGCACATGTAAATGGAAATATGTTTTATGGATGTTTGTTGTCAAATAATTCCCTTCAGAGTAATTTAGGTTTCATCATCTTGACTCAAGCCTACACAATAGATAGGAAAAAGCCCTGTTAGTGGCAGTAAACATACCACATGATCTTGGCATTAGAAAAAGTTAAGTCAATCTGTAGCTGTTGACAAATCTAGGCAGTACTGCAGAACACAATTTCAAACAACAGACATGGGAAAAAATAGAAACATTTAGCTAGCACTACAGTGAAAAACTGGCACTGCTGAGGGAAAGACAAATCAAAACATGGCAGAAAAATGCCCAAATCATCCTTATCAATCTTCAAATATTAAAAAAAAAAAAAAAAATTCAAATATTCAGAAAAACCTCAGAGTGTCAAAGAGCAATGAAAATCAAGGAGGATAAAAATTAGAATTGCTAGTACGTTAAAATCCACCTAGTGTTACATAGGAACATCTTCCAAAGTGACTCATTAAAGTTGCCTCATAACTGCATCATGAAGCCTGGTTCTTAGTATTTATAAGATTAAAAGTTATTGGAGCCAAGTTTGCATTTTTTTCCTTTCCTGCTCATCAATATTCCAGCAACACAGGGGTATCATAATAAGACAGAGGTGACCAAAGACTCAATAACTCTAAAGTGCCTAGTTTCTTGCTATCTAATCAAGATTTGCTGCTAACAGCTGTCACAGATGTCCCTTACTGACACTGGTAATACTTGAGCCAGAAAGTCCTGTAAGTTTCATTAGCGCTATCATCTGGAGGTGAAATTTTCCAGGAAGGCAGAAAAAGGAATGAGTATGGATCTGAGCTGCAGAACCCTGTCAGCATTCTATAAATATATTTATAATAAAATTAAAAAAAAAAAAAAAACCACAAAACAAACCTGTTAGTGTCATATTAAATCCTGACACACTGACACAATCCGATTTTCAGCAGCAATTCTGATTTCAGGCTTTCCCTAGATGTCTTAGACATTCTGTCCTCTGCAGCATGCATATTTTTTGACAGGACGAGCACTTGGTCTCAGGCACTGATCTGAAGAAAATATCTGAAAAAAAAATAGGGGTTTTTTTTTCAGACTGGGTTTGTTTAAATTCTAATTTAACAAAACGAGTATAAAAATTTACTTCAGATTGCCCATGCTGTAACAGACTGTGTATACAAATGGAACTACTTAGACTTGAAGGAAAATAGATATCTGGGTAGTTTGTAAAGAAGGTATTGTCCTCAACCTTTTATGAATGAAGGTGCAGTACATGTTTCATATTTTGTCTTTCATGTGTACAAGTAGGACAGGAGCAGATTTACACTTTTTCTAAGATTAACATATCAAAAAATTGCTCATTGTCACATAGTTTAAGCTGAGCAGCTAGTTTGTTTCTAACCATGAGCTTCTATTGCTATTTTGTTGCACACACTTTTTAATATCTGTGTAATTCCTATCATCTGAAAGCCTAGAATATTAGCTAGAAATTTCAATTAATTGAAAACTTTATATTATAAAGGTACTGGGGATCATTACAGAATCCAGCTTAATAGGTTAGTAAACATCAACAGTGGATTCTTTAAATGTGTTGGAAAGTGTTCCAAAAATACACTGAGCTAGAGTCAAGAGCAATAGGAGCATTTGATGTTGATGACTTTATTGTCAGTGTTTGAGTTCAGCTAGAAAAAGTCGTATTTTGTAAGCCATATCCTGATGATGGAAATTAATGTGTCCCTGTATGACACAAAAAGTTTTGAATATTGAGACAAATATTTGCCTACATGAATCAATATAAAGTAATTTTTAAAACATTTGATTAATTTGATACCCTTTTTTTTTGTAGTTTCTATTTATCAAATAAATTATACTATACCATGGACATACAAATAGCATGATATACCCAGAAGTGAATAAGGATTCACTATCTACGAATTTTTGTTAATGTCAATCATATATATAGTCTTGCTTTGCTTTTTTATCAGCTGAATATTTTTTATAAGATTACTCTATCAATTGTATGGTTAGCTAAGTGTTGCTTAGTTTTTTCACTGCTTTGTTTTGACACATTGAAATCTGTCTATAAATCTGACATTTGTAAATTCACATTTCATTGACAAACTACTTGCAGGATATAAAAATTTGTTCCTAGACTAGTTTTATCACCTCTAATTCTGACAAAGAAGGCAGAGGAGCAGCTCGTTTTGAAATCCCAGTGTTCCTGTATTAACATAATGCTATATACTTTAGCAGGTGTTAAGGATGATGATAAAGGGATTATATTTCTTCTATACATAAGGCTTTTTTTTCCTTTTTATGTGCTCAGTTATGTTTGTCAATCAGTTTCAGTCACACATCTCTAATACTATTTCATGGGAAAAGGCTGGATAAATATGAGCAGAGATTTCTACCTGCTTATCTAAATACACTTGAAAATAAAATAAATTTAAAAAATAAAATTAAACTGAGCATGTGAATTAAATGTTAAGAGGGTTAATTCCTTAGAAAAGTCTATATCTACTGTTCTGCACTAAACTGAAGGCTTTGCATCCTGACTGTTGGTTTCTAAAGCATTTACTTTTATAGATCAATTATATTAAGCAAAATCCCTTTCCACTAGTAAGATGCCTGTTTCAATGCATAAAACTGTTTCTTGAATATATATTCATTGCAAAGTCATTGTTTATCTGTGCAGTGAGATTCATCTATTGAATTTCTCACACTCAGTATACTGAGTACGTTTGTCAAATTAGAGAAGGACATCTCCTTCAACACTGGAGAGTAGTAATAGCAGAAGCCACAACACATTAAAGACTGTATTTGAAAAGTTCTCTGTTTTTTCATTACTGTGGGATGTCTGTGAAAATCACACTAGGAAGACAGGCAAGAAAATATGCAAAATTTAAGTCCACAGAATTAAAAATTTGGTGCAATGATATTAGTTGTAACACAGACTGTACCAAGATAAAACTAATTTAAAGAACACAGACTTAATAGGTTATTCACCAAATGCATATATCCTATTAATTCACTGATGGAATTATTAAGTAGTGCATCCAGGAAAGAAGGACCTTGCATCTGGGCCTTTCAGAGACACCAGGATGATCAGCCAGGTAGAGGCAATAAAGTATCACACCTGTATAAAAAAAGAGCAAGAGGAAGAGACACAAAGGGATCATATAACATCAAGAGCAAGGTATCATAAAGACTAAGATCCAGCAATATGTAGCTTGCATTCATGTCTTACATTAACATGAAACTTATTTTTTTTCTGCTTTTGCAGCACACCCATCCCACTGCCATAAATAAACAACACTTACAAGTTGACAAAGTCAGTATTGCTTACAGTATCCCAGAGGGAAGGATCACAGGTAGGATCCCTAGCAAGCCAGCTGGTTTCCAGGATAATTGATGCAACTGAGGCCCATTTCCTGGGCTGCCTGCCATGCTAGTTTTGATGACAAGGAAATGATTCATGATTCACTGGAATATGCTAGGGAATCCAGAAAAAGGTGGCTGATCCCAGAACTGCATACTGCACCGCACTTATTTAAAAGAATTTAAAGTATTTGCCCACAGAGTTGTAACTGTGAAGTAATAGGCAAAACCAAAAGCCTGTGCTAAAAATAGAAATTTGAAATACATACCAGAATCGCAAGAGATAAACAGCAGAATTTGAGCTTGAATGGTAATAGGAAAAGAGCCACTGATCTATTGCCCACACATAATAAACACAGAGGCAGAAAATGGTATATTTTATTAAAGATAAAATTATGCACTAAAACATGTATCAGGAGGTCTAATCACATGGAATAAATTCCACTATAGAGTGTGTCACTTGAGATGTTTTCAGTTTTTATTCAGAATGGTTGTTTGAGACTTTATTACAGTCTCACTTCACCCTTTGAGTCATTAGTATGACAAAACAAACTGTATTCTCTATGCTTTGAATTATTTATTCTCAAATTAAAGGTAAAACTAGGCCAATATAGGATCAAAACCTCATGTTATCTTCAGAGTCATAACTCTATTACCCTAACAGACTTGGTTTCTTGGCACAAACATTTCATATTAATATATAATGTGGTATTACTTTCCGCAGGGCTATTTTAGCCTATCTACTTTTTCCTCCTCCTTCTTCTCTTTTGGGTGGGTTTTTTGGTTTGGGTTTGTTTTTTTTCTTTTCCTGTTTATTTCTAGACAGATGGGCACTGCAGCTCTTCACGCCTTCTTGCAGGTTGAGAGAGGTGAACTCCAGATAAGTGTTTAAAATCCTTATATAGCAGACATTAGGCTGAATATATTCATTAGCCACAGCTGCTGGCTCTTTTGAAAACTGATGGATCTTTCTTTCCTAAGAACCCTCTTCTCTCACTGTTTGCGTGGTAAAAGCAGCCATATTCCAGACATTGTATAGGTGACTAACTAGAGGTGGCATAGCTATAACACAGATGCATTCAGGAACACTAGGAACCATGTGTACTTCTTTCAGCTGTTTCAGTTCTGTCAATGCAGCTGTAACTATGTCAGGTGCTCTGAGTACTTCCCACACATCTGCAAGAGAGACAAAAAGATGAAACTTCACAAGCAGGCAATTTAGTGAGAGCACTTCACTCTCACTTGCTAGAACAAGCTGCTCAAAAATTACAAAGACTCCTGTATTAGTCACTATGACAGCACCTCACCCTGCTACAAAGACACACATAAAATTTAAGTATTTGGTTTAATTGTTTTACATTTATTTCTCAGCTAGGGTGCTGTACAGACACTTCACTGGACATTGAAAACTTAATCAGTAAGATCACAGTAAAGTTCCTTCTGCTTTCAAAGTACTAGACTATAAATAAAACTGATGCAGTCAGCCCATAGGTGTTCTCTGGAAACAATTGACTTCTTTGTTGCTCAGGAGAACAAAGGGGAGCAAGATACTGGTAAATCTTGTCAGTAGTGAGGGAATAAATGGAACTTGCATTGCCTTAAGTTTGCTCAACATCTTCATGAGGAAGCTGAAAATGTTAGCCACAAGAAATAATATTCTTCAACAACACAGTCTTGTTCTTTTAATAATAAATGAAGTCCAGGAAGGACAAATGAACCAAAAGGAATACCCTGTTTCAACTTCTCTTTTCTGTTTTTTACCATCAAAAATAAAACTTTCTGTAAGTTTCGAAAATAAATCCCAGGAAATCTCACATACCTCCCTCTAAGGAAAAGAACCTGATTAGCTTTCACCTAAAATTGATCTCTCTCTCTCCAAGCCCTTATACATGAGCAGAAGCATCAACACATTTACTGAGAAAATAAAGGCACAGAGGTATGCTTGTTTACATTCCTGCAAGTTGGTGACAGATGAGGATCTAGTATTTACAATATACAGAGCTGGATTTACTTCCGTAAGTCAAATGTCTTTCTTCCTCACAGTATTCTTTCAAGTCACATTCCTGCTGAGAACCAGTAACTGTGAGAGAGCTGAACTGTTTTTCAAGTGGTCAGATATTTTGAACAGATAGCTGGTATAGCAACTATCTCCTCTCTTTACCCCTCTTTCCCTCCTCTTCTCTCCTTTCTAATTATTCCTTTCAGACTTTTCCTGGTTTTAATCTGAAGTTCAGCTTCAGCAGTGCAAAGAGACCTCTGAGTAATTTAATTTCTAGTAGGTGTGTAAAGTGTCTAGCACTTCTAGCATGTAAATTTAACTATCTAGTGCTGAAAATTCTTGGGGAAAGACCTATCTTTCCTCAAGAGAAATAGTGCCCTGATTCTTGCTTTTGAAGGATAGAAAGTTACTTGTTCAATTACCAACAAGTGTTTAAATACACACTTAAGACTAAGTATTTAAGTAATCTGAGCATGCCAGAAACCAATAATGATTAAGATTTTAATTTTAAAAATATTTTATGCATACATATGTTTGAGTAGATCCTTGGCTGGATTTTATTCTCAACTACTAAACAAAGTTGGCGATATTAAGTCTGTATGAAATAGAGATATTAATGTAACCTAAGGAAAGACATCCTCACTCTTAAGTAAAATTACCAAAGTACACACATCAGGTAAACAGATAAACTGCTACAAAATTCTGTTCCTGGCTCATGATGGTTTCAACCCACCTAGGCAACCTATCACAAAGACAATGACAGATGATAGAAAATATAGAATTATAGAATAGTTAGAGTTGGAAAGGACCTTAAGATCATCTAGTTCCAACCCCCTGCCAGAAGCAGGGACACCTCACACTAAACCATGTCACACAAGGCTTCATCCAATCTGGCCTTGAACACTGCCAGGGATGGCACTCACAACTTCTTTGGGGAACTCATTCCAGTGCCTCACCACCCTCACAGGAAAGAATTTCTTCCTTATATCCAGTCTAAACCTCCCCTGTTTGAGTTTGAACCCGTTACCCCTTGTCCTGTCACTACAGTCCCTGATGAAGAGTCCCTCCCCAGCATCCCTATAGGCCCCCTTCAGATACTGGAAGGCTGCTAGGAGGTCTCCACGCAGCCTTCTCTTCCCCAGGCTGAACAGCTCCAACTTTCCCAGCCTGTCTTTGTATGGGAGATGCTCCCAGTCCCCTGATCATCCTCATGGCCCTCCTCTGGACTTGTTCCAACAGCTCCATGTCCTTTTTATGTTGAGGACACCAGAATTGCACACAATAGTCCAGCTCAAAGGCAGGGCATTTGGCAAACTTTTTGGCAGAATGGAAATTTTTAGGTAAAACTGACCAAGCAGAAAGAGAATTTGCTTCCCCCTACATGTTAATACAACTGGGAGCTTTTATTTTTCTTCCAAATCATGGTCAGTCACAAGTAGCAAGTATTACAAGGAGAGAACCAGTAAACAGGTCCAGCTATGTCATATTTATATCTTGACAAATAGAAGTATAAATATTTTTGTAGAGTGCTAATTCCCAAATATTGACCTCATCTTCCTCTGTTTAGGCCTCATTCAAAAGCATATACTCCCACCAAAATCATGTGAGTAGACCGGAAGCAAATGCAATGACCAGCTACAGATGTTAGAAACTGAGGCAAAAAGCAACACAAGAAGAAGAAATCAAGGACACCTGCTAAACCCAGGGCCTGCACAAGTATACAGTCTCATAATATGCAGGACAACTAGCCGAGCATGCCAGACTCTTTGAGTAACAATATATTCTTCCTTTCTCAATACAGTATCTTGCTGCAATCATCACCACCACAATCATCATCATCAAAAGGTTATGCAGTTTATGTTCTATGTTGCTGTGAATGTGTCTAACCATGAATTTATTTTTTACATTGATGTGCTAAAAAAATGCAAGAAACATGAAGATTATGTGTTTTCTTCTTCTAATTCTCAACACCATTCCACATAACTCAACCTTCCCCCAAAGCCTAAAAAAGTTGATAGGCTTAGCAGCAGACCTCGAAAGTGAACCTATATGTCTCTCATAGAGAAACAGTGTGCCACCAGTAGCTTCAGAGAAGACATATCATACATGACTTGGGGATTCAGAGAAAACTGAATAATTACTGGTTTTATGATTTTCAGGGTATTCCAATCTGCAGTATAAAGAAACACAGTCACAAATGAAACTGCTTCACCTGCAACATATCAGTACCAACTGTGTTTGAGGAAATAACTTCTGTGAAGGAGGACTACTGAAAAAAAACATTCTTTTTTGAGCCTATGTGGATCAATATAACAAAAAAAGAACTTGATTCTCAGTCACTTATTAAGAAAGAGAAAGCACTGGAAAAATAAAAAGACTATCATCCCTTGGACTTGTCTTTTCAAAGGTGTCATGTATTTTATGTGGCAACTTCTGAACAACTAAATTTGGTCAGTGATGACCTCATTGTCAGGTATGAGCACCTGCAGCAATTCATGGAGCCAAAAATTCATCAAATTACAACCTTTTTAAAAGTCAGGCCTACCTTTCAGAAAAAGAGAAATGAAAGGTGTGGGCCGTTGTTGAATTCTACCATATAAGAACAACTCAAAAGAATATACTGAAATCCAACATTTCTCCTTCAGACAAACCAGTGGTAAACATTATTTCTGAAAGGTCACAATTAACGATCCAATAACTTTCATGGAGAAAAGCTTGTAATTGACCTACAGTCCTCAAGTGACAACCTACTTGATGGTATTACCTTCTCTGTCCTTGCCACAAGTGGCTTTTCTGAGCATCAGGAGTGGTTGTATCATCAGTTTGTTACTTTGGCCAGGTAGATAACATGACTTCTCTTGAATTGTAGAGATTTATTTGGAGTATTCGTAACAGTAAAAATTATATATAAATGCCTGAACAGTGGACATACTGTTCACAACAGCTACTCACATCACTGCTAGCTGAGTTTCAAATTAGTCATCCTGTGTAGGTAAGTCTATTCTCTGCAAAAATCTGTTACTGCTGCTTTCCAACTTCATATACTGTCATTTGACAGCCTAATGTTGTTCCTTGAATACCGTTTAATTCAGGCAGTTTTGAAAGGCAGCAATGCGGATTGAAGCAGTGCATACAAGCTAGGAGAAACCAAATAACTCACAAGAAGATATTTTAGTACATTATTTAAATATATGCAGCATTCACAGAAATGTCACATTATTCCATGAGAAATTACTATGGTGATGTAAAAGAGAAAGAGAAAACACATTTTAACTATACATACAATTAATTCAAATCTTATGTGGATAAACTTTAGAAAATGAACCTGAAAATGTTTTTTAAAAGGACAACATGATACCATATTTTCTTTTCTTTACCCAGTGTCTATGATCCTATAGAACACGTAACAGAAACAGTGATGGAGCAGGTTATCTATTGGTCTGTAAAAAAGCCACTATACTTACAGGAAGAGAAAGTATTTATCACCAAATGCAACGTCAGCCAATATTTTACAGAGTGCCTCGCTGATGGATTGTGCTGCTTTTATAAGATAAAGCTGAGTGGATTTTATCTGCTAATACATGGTATATAAATACATACCAGCTGTATACTCCTATAGCAGTATACAGAGTTTTGTTAACAGAATTTTTGAGTACATATCATCTCCAAAGAAAAATGCAAATATGTACTGTCAGTTTTTTCTCCTTAGATTCTTTGATCCGTAAAGACAATGAAAGGACAAAATCTTATTCATAAACTACAATATGGCATAAACCACATTTATATATATGATCACTCAATCCTAAATATATTTATGATTTCATTTTAAAAACTTCAGATGTAAATTGAATCACATGAAATTAATCTCTCCTTTCTTTTAGTTAATTTTATTTTTAACTTCAGATTCCATTTAAGAATCTGTACAGAGCTAAAGATATTGTCTATACTGTTTCTAAAAAATACATTTTTTTTTTTTTTTTAATGAAGTAGCTGTCCCTCAGTCTTGTTCTTTGCAGGTTCAACAATAAGAAAGTGAAATGTAGTAATGATTATTCTCTATCCTTAACTACTAAAATATAAGTCTTTAACAAACACTACAAAGAGACCAAATATTCCTCTTTTCAGGCAACCGAATTCATGTGAGTCTGATCCATATCAGCCTTCCTAATTCCTTTCCTATTCATTGCCACAAAGGGCTTTTCAGCATGATGCTATTTCAATTTTTGGCTCTTAAGATAAGGGCTGGCGTTTACCTTATATTACAATATCAGTAAACACAATGAAACCCTACTTACCTTAGTAATATTGACATAGATGCACCATAAAGCAGTAAAATATGTTTACATATATATATTATATATATAATATACATATTATATATATTTTATATATTATCTTATATTTATATATAAAATATATAACAATATATATATTATATATTATATTATATATGTATATTATGCATTAATGCATTTATAGACAAGATAATATGATCCAAAGCGTAATTTTTTACCAATTTAGCATTGTAAATTTGAGAGGTAAATATAAAGAATGACACATTTATATATACTTATCCCTTTCTACCAATCTATCAAAACATCTCTTCACCAATAATGTTGAAACTTATACATTCTACTAAAATAAGTAGTGCACCACTGAAGGAGTTATTCAACTTAGCACCATTTCCTTTATATGATGTCAGCAATTTGAAACCTAAATGAAAAGTCTGTAACTACTCTGACCTAATAACCAATTCAAGACAAGACTGTTCCTCTAAGTTATTTCTCTCAAACATATTTTATGTCCTCAGAATAGCTAGAGTATATCTAAACAATATAAGGGGGAAATATTAGTTTTATGTCTCTGGTTACTACAACATATTTTTCTCTAATTAAAACTTCACTTTAAAAGGTAAGCAACACAGAACAGATCATTCACTTGTTAGAAAGAATGCAACTGTAACTAATTCATCATTCTCAGGTTCAAGGATCTTAACTTCCATATCACACAACAGAATGATTTTTCCTATTTTACTTACAGTTACATTGCATAGTTCTACTCCTGACAGAAAGTCAAAAACCTCATTAACTTTGACTTCATACTTTGAACTTCAGTTATTCTTCATAGCAGAGATGCTTTCCTGAACCAAGACAGGAGTTAAGCTATGTTGATACAAGGATGCTTGAATCTGGAGAACAGAAGTGTTTTAAAATAAGTTGGGCATCTGACTAGAATCTGGGTCTATAAACTCCATCCCAAAGCCACAAAAATAAATGGCATGTTAATTTGATTTAAATGGTGTTTCATCCAGACAACTATAACTACATTGCATCAAACAATATTCTATTCTATTTGGTTTCATCTCTTTAGATAGATTACAAATGGAGGAGAGAAATCGTACCTTTCAGTATTGTGAATGTGTGATCAAAATGGCTCAAAACCATGGAAATATATTGAATAGAAACATTTGTAGAGGTGTAATGCACATCAAAACCACTCCCTGCAATTAGCAACATCTCATCAGGATTCTGCTCCACAAAGTCAGTTTGAGTCCAAATGGAAAATAACCTGTCCTTTGCTCTGCCATTGTTTTGCACACATAAATTCTCCTCTCCCCCAGAAGAAACCTGTTCTTTACTAACTTTTCCCTGCTATGTTCTTGCCTGAAGACTATCTGCAGGAAGGTTTTCTGTCTGACTAGATTACTTTGGCATCATATGCCATAACTTGATGGAATTTCATAATGGAGCCTGTGATCTTTTTCTTTCAGTAAAGCCAGAATGGTGATGCTCAGTGTCCCTGCGGCAGATGATGAGACTGTCTAGGTCATTCATATCAGAAACAGGAGGTGGAAATGAAGCTGGCAGATGGTATGGGAGGATAGAATTGACCTATTCTATTGATAAACAGAATTGGCCAGAGGTGAGCAAGATGCCTTTGTACATTTAAGTTAATGTTTGTTAAAACATTTTTCTTTCTAAACCATATGAATTTTTAAAATGCTTAACTTGTAAGTAATGAGCTATATTTTGAAATATGAGGTGAAAGCTTTTAAAATCCTTTTAAAATCAAAGCAGGAAGTATATTTTTAATAGAGTGAGAAACTGTGTCCCATTCCAGTTTCTTTGCATGGGGTACCTGGAGTTCTTAGTGATCTGATAAAGCTCATTATACTATGTCACCTAAGCTGGGACAAGGCATGGTTTTATGCATTTTAGTGAGGGTCTACCTCTTTTTGGGAAGCAAGCTATCATCTGGTATAAAGCTAATCCCATGAAAGATGTTCAGGTATTTACTGTAGCTCAGTCAGATGAAAAGGACAAGCAATTAGAGGGGCATATCAGTGTAGAAGACTTTTGAAAAGCTACTTTTCTTTGGGAAGCAAGCTATTAGTTTTTCTCTCTCTTCCAGGTAGCCTGAATAACTTAGAAGAGAGAGGAAAAATGTTTATCAGTCGTCACTTGGTGTTTTTAAAGAAACTAATAGTAGACAGATATGAAAACCAAAGCACAGTGAATATCTGACCATCTGTCATGTGGTTAGCTTTACACGTTTAACTATCTCATTTGTTTGAAAAACAGAAGCTTGTTTAAATGTTAACATGCTTAACACATTAACAGTGAGCTTCTCAATTTCTATTAAGCAATCTATGATTTCTATTCCCTTCTTAAGTAAATGGATGCTCAAGAATGCAGGAGGGAGATAAATCCTTTGCTCAGTGAGAGAAAAAAAAAATCCTGTATTGAAAGAATAATTTTCTGCAGGAGACTTTTTCCAATAAAGAACCTGGCATTCAGGCTTTTATAACCACTATATTCTAAAAACCCGTTGAGCCTACATGACCTCAGAGGATGCTTTTCAAATCTGTGCAATGGGACACACATCTTATTCTGACCATAGTTGGTTATCAGTTTGAGGATAATACTTCCCTTTTTTTTTTTTTTGATATCACAACAAAGAGGGAGCAGAAGGCTCCCACCCCTTACATACAGGAGGTTTGTTCAGATGGCNGTTATCAGTTTGAGGATAATACTTCCCTTTTTTTTTTTTTGATATCACAACAAAGAGGGAGCAGAAGGCTCCCACCACTTACATACAGGAGGTTTGTTCAGATGGCAAATTTCACTGACAGTATCATGCTTGCCTGGATGCATTGCCTGTACATTCACTTTGAAGCCAGATCTTCAGAAAATACTTATCATTTCACATGATGGTACCACAGCCACGGAATAACAAACAATGAGACATAGAAGCTATGTCTAAACAACAAGAGCAGCCCTCAAGAAATACTGATTTTTTTTCCTCTTGTGTCAGTTCCTTTCAGCCTAGTCCTGGCAACTATCTCAGGAGGTTGCACCTTGGGGAATCCTGTTTGATTAAAACCATGAGAAATACACAGCAGTTTTTCATACATTTCCTAAGTATTCCACAATTTCTGCACACTTAACCATTCAGCCTTTAAACAAAAATGTGTAATGAATACCAACATTATATTAAAATTGCAAGGACGCTTGCATTTGTCTTTATAGCTTCTGTAAGTAAATAAACAGCATTAATAAGGAGCACAAAGTCAAAATCTTTTGGCAACCAATTCATAAGCAGATGAAAACCTCTAAATTTAATAAACACATGAATAAATACCTGCTGTCCCACCCTAACACAATGCTGGGCCAGTCTGGTTATCACTCACAAGTGGTGAGGTACAGAAGCTGTAGATTAGACTCCCTAGATTATTTACCTCATCAAAGACAGGAAAGGTTTCTGTTTTGGAAGCTTATAATATCGCACACCAAAATTTTCATTTTCCCAATTACTTTGCAACCATTTCTCATGGGGCAGATTAGCTGCACAGTTTAATGCATATCAAACAACAACGTAAAAGAATACAGTCTAGCATCTATTGCAACGTATCTGGCAATCTAACTTAACCACAAATTCACTGGAAATTTAGATTCCTGAAAGAAAAGTCTGGATATTATCTTTTGTTTCAAACACATTTAAATATATATTCTCTCTCCGTCAGCAGTGGTGTCCTTGATGAGGAGAGGTGGCTCTGATCTGTTCAGACTGGGTTGTTTCCTCAGTCTCTTCCTTCCTCCCCTATGTCCTCCTTCCCATACAAATTCTTATTATGTATTAAGAAAAGCTCCAAAGAACTAAATGTCCTGGGTTCAGCAGTAGCAGTCAGTTTTTCTCCTTCTTAGTAGCTGGTGCAGCACTGTGTTTTGAGCCAGCCTGGGAACAGAGCTGATAACACTGATGGTTTTAGTTGTCACTAAGTAATGTTTACTCTGACCAAGGACTCTGTGAGTTTCATGCTCTGCCAGAGAGGAGGGGAGGCCGGAAGGAAGCAGAAACAGGACACCTGACTCAAACTAGCCAAAGAGGTATTCCATACCACAGCAAGTCATGCCCAGGATGTAACTGAGAGTTACCCGGAAAGGCTAGTGCTCTGGGGGGTTGGAGGAGGTGTTGGTCGGTGCTCAGTCGGGCTGGGTGGGGTGAGTTATCTGTCGACGGATGGTAAGGTGCTGTATTCTCTTCCCTTATTATTTTCTTCATCATTATTACTACTATTATTGGTTGCAGTAGTAATTTACGTTATACCTTTGTTACTAAACTGTTCTTATCTCAACCTGTGGGAGTTGCATTCTATGGATTCTTCTCTCCATCCCTCTGGGAGTAGGGGGAGGGCAAGAAAGGGGGGTTGAGTGAGTGAACGAGCTGTATGGCTGGGTTTAAACCACTTCACTACAGTTAGCTGTTTGTAATGCACCATGCCTAACCCAATGTGGTGGTAGACACAGCACCCATGCAGTGGAAGGCTCTAAGGTAGATGTCCTGCTCAGGCTGTGCAAAAACATTGCTCATTGAAATAATCTGGAGAACTGTATTTTATTCCTAAATCAAGACTGTCAGGCATCCAGAAACCAGAGAATCACCAGTCCTTCTTCCAGAGGGAAAAGAAAATTTGACTTTTTTAAGGAGGGGTAGAACAGAAAATTTTATTTCTGGTTGTATTCTTTTTGAGTAATGATAGTGTATATCTGCTTCTACTCTATAGCTGCTTCTTAGCTCCTGTGGCCAAGTATCACTACCATCAGTACCCATTCCTAGGAAAGTGGTTTTTTGTAAAGACTGTCCTATCCTCTACCGTTTTCAGATACCTGCAGCAACAGTTAATTCTGACCCTCTTTGAATGTAAACACCAACAGCATTCCAACAAGCTTGGGAATTTATTTTTTTTTAAACAGGCAGTTTGGAACATGTATGAGCAACAGAAGTGTTAAATAAAGGGACAGGCAAATTAATCTCACTTTTTTTATATACCTACTGGTGTATGTTGACTCATGGTTTTAAATCTGATTTCTTTTGAGCTTGTTCAGAGCTTAAGAAATTATCCAGTGCTAACATTTCCTGGCTCACTTCCAGTTGTTGTAATTTTCATGCAAGATACTGTAAACAGAGTATGTTAACTTTCCAGAGTAATTCTCTCCCTTCACCACTTCATTGCAGTATTTTAGCCAAGAGATGTTCTATTGCAGTTCATGCTGTTTTAAGCATCATGGTCCTTCTGATAATATGGTATTAATCTATTCAAAAAATGTCAAGCATTTTTATTTTCATTCAGATTTCTGTGCTTATTAAGTACTCTTTTCCTCCTTTTTTTTTTTTTTTTTTTTTCTTTTGATGATAATTTACCCCTTTTTTCTTAAAT
>NDXB01000123.1:57752-77836 GCA_002631895.1 Agapornis roseicollis
TTTGGAGGGGGGGGGGGGGGGGAGCGGGGCGGGAAGGTTTGGGTTTGGTTTGGCTTGGGTTTGGCTTGGGTTTTTTTAACAGCAAATGAACAATTATGAATCATGACACTTAAATCCTGGTCTTTGCAAAGGTTGCCATGCAGGAAAAATTGCACTTTGCTTTTAACTGGGAAAAAAAAGACGAAAGTAGGAGCCCACAAAAGAAACTGCAAAAACATGTCTTTCTTTGAATATCAGCTTTTGTAAATTATAAAAAGATTTATAAGATACTAAGGGGAATGAATCCTTCCCATGACCAATTTAATAAAATTTCAGATCTTCTTCAATTCCCATTATAACAAAATTTGATGTAGGGAAACTTAAGGTCACATTTTAGATGACGTTAAAAAAAAATAAAAAGCAAGATTTTCCAAGTAATTATAAGATTGCAGAGGTTATTCAGCCCTCTTCTACTCTGTATTTCATCATCTAAAGAAAAATTGATTTGGAAAGATGTCATGGTTTAAGGCCAGCCGGCAGCCCAGAACCATGCAGCAGCTCTCTCACTCCCTCCCTTCCCTTCCCTTCCCTCTTCTTCCAAAGGGATGGGGAGGAGAATCAAAAGAATGTAACTCCCACGGGTTGAGATAAGGACAGTCCAGTAACTAAGGTATAACACAAATCACTACTGCTGCCATCAATAATAATAATGATAAGGGAAATAACAAAGGAAGAGAATACAACCGCTCACCACCCACTGTCCAATACACAGCCCAATCCGTGCATTGACCTAACCCTTCCGGTTAACTGCCCCAGTTTATATATTGGGCAGGATGTTCTGTGGTATGGAATACTCCTTTGATTAGTTTGGGTCAGGTGTCCTGTCTCAGTTTCTTCCAGGCTTCCCCTCCTCCCTGGCAGACCATGGGACTCAGAAAGTCCTTGGTCAGAGTAAACATTACTGAGTAACAACTAAAAACACTGGTGTTATCAGTGCTGTTCCCAGACTGAAAGTCAAAACCACAGCACTGTACCAGCTACTAAGAAGGGGAAAAACAACTGATACTGCTGAACCAAGGACAGACCACAACATCCACAATCTGATTCTCTGGGTCTCATAGCATTCCTACACATTTTATGAAAGTCATTTTTGTCCTTCTTAGTAGCTAGTGCAGTGCTGTGGTTTTGACTTTCATCCTTGGAACAGGATCTTAAGCAAGAAGAGGAAAGGTAGTACATGTGGTACAACAATGTAGGTTTCATTTCTCTGTATTTTTGCAAATTTTTCTGCCTGTTGCTAGCTTTTCACCTTAACTAAGCTTATGGATCTCCAGTAATACTCTACAGAGGCCAAGCTGAAATCCTATTTAAAACAAGACCCTATTCCCCATAAATCTGTGCAATGTAATTGGCTGGAAAAGGTTTCAACAGCTTTTAATCAACTCGAATGCTGTACAAAAGGCACCTTTCTTATCACTAGAGTCTGCCTCTTCTGTTCTTCTAGACAGTTTTCAAATTGTGATCAAAATACTGATTTATAATAAGAAGAAATAAATTTTTCTCAGCCTAAGCTTCACCTCAGAATACTTCTATTTAATAAGCTGGTCAATGAGTATGTGTGTTTGCCTATAGCTTGCACAGTTGTCTCCTCCTGAAACAGATTAAACAAGACAAAGTGCTGTGATTATTATGACCCATATTTGCCCACAAAGCTGAAAGAAAGTCTGGTTTTTAGATTATATCCTTCTATGCTGCGGAGACCTGTGGGTTTGGAGTAATCTAAACTTTTCATGCTAAACATGCATGATTACTACACAGGAATATTGGGCAATCAGACTTTATAGCTCATGTCCCATGGCAACAAGGTAAACTTCACAAAACCTGTAGCAACAGAAAAAAAAATCAATTCATTAGGCACAGGAAAATGGCATATTCATTGTTTATTGCTGTTTCATGACTCAAGTGTGGCTATCATAGTGGTATTTAGAAACCCTCAGTGGTCATACACTTGGCCTTCCTTTCTGTCTTCCAATTTGCCATTTGCACTGGAAAATAACTAAAAGAAACTATACTCTTTTCTTTAGTTTGGATACAAACTGGAACCATTTCAGCCAGAACTATGGTGTTACAATGATTTAGAAGTACTGATAGAGGTTCATGTGTGTGAACAGTGTAAATGGTCTCTACCATTCTTTCTCATGTGATTTAGGTCAGATTAAATATACTGCAACTGGTGAAAGTAGTCTAGACAGATATATATTCCTCTCTTCATTTTTATCACAACTTTGGTTGTTGTTTCTGATGAAACCTGCATTGAGATTTTTGTGAGATAATCCTGGCATTGGACTTGTCTATACTAGTCCATTCAATAAAGTTTCATAAATAGTTAGATGACAGTTAAGTCACAAAAAGCTATCTAAGTTAAATCATTGTTTAACTCCCTAGTCTGTCATTTGCAGATTTACTTCTCTTTAAACAGAAGTTGTTCTTTTAAGATGTTGATTTAGGACAAAAAAAAAAAAAAAAAAACTATGACGTTAAACTAGTTTAGAGTATCATTAAAGAATTCATCATTATCCAAATAAGATCAATTTAAAATTTTGCTTATGCAAAACCTATCTTATAGGTATTGAAAAATTCTTAATCGAGATTAAAAAAAGAAAGATTACTGCAACAAATTTTAATTTTGATTTTGAATTGATTTTGAATTGATTTTGAAGTGTTTAAACGGACAAGAAATAAAAGGAAAAAGAGAAAATAAATGAGGGGGGAAAAGATAATGGACTTTTATGTGGAGCTTATTAGAAGCACATTACAAGGACAGCTTGCACTCTTTCTGGGAACTGAATGACAACATATGACATCAACAAATGGATTAATAAAATGCCTAAAGACTCTTAAGAAGTGAACCATGACAGTGATAATTACTATGGTGTGATTATGAAGTGACCTAGCATTTTTTTGTAACTTACAGGCTGGTTGTGCAAATATACTTTCTGCAGCAGCAGAAAACTGTCCCTTTTAAAATTACAACATAAAAATATAATGAATAAAGAAAAACATCTCTAAATATTGAAGATTAAGATATTCCCTTCTGAGTGAGAGTTTCAAAGCAAAACCAAAAATTTTTACAGCCTGTTGAACATTTTCAACGCTTATCACAATTCAACTGATTCAAAAGAACCTCTTTTTCCATTTTTCAGTTGCAAGACTCTTCCCTTAAATCTTCCATTTCACTTCATATGCTTCTGTTTAAACACAGGCAGTATTTGTAACATGCATAATCTAAGCATATGTGAAACTCTTATTGAAAGTTAACACCATAACCTCATCTTTTCCATTCCACTATTATTTGTAAAAATAATCCATTGTTAAATGGATTTACTTTTAGTGTATACGACCTCTGCCTGGGTGTGGAACCTGGTGGTGAAGGTACGCCATGCAGATACTCATGTACCCAAGAGTGGGGCCACTGAGGAACACCAGAACAACCAACAAATGGATAAGGCTTCTAAGATTGAAGTGGCTCAGATGGACTTAGATTGGCAAAATAAGGGTGAATTATTTTTGGCCCGGTGGGCCTATGACACTTCAGGCCACTAGGGCAGAGGTGCAACAACATACAGATGGGCTTGTGACCAAGGGGTGGACTTAACAATGGACACTATTGCCCAGGTTATTCATGAGTGTGAAATGTGTGCTGCAATTAAGCAAATTAAATGGTTAAAGCCTTTTTGGTATGGAGAATAGTGGCTGAATTACAAATATGGGGAGCCTGGCAGATTGACTATATCACACTGCCACCAACCCGCCAAGGCAAGCGCCATGTGCTTACCATGGTGGAAGCAACCACTAGATGGCTGTAAACATAGGCTGTGACCCATGCTGCTGCCCAGAACACTATCCCGGGCCTTGAGAAACAGATTGTGTGGCAAGACGGCACCCCAGAGAGAACTGAGTCAGACAATGGGAGGGAGCTGTTGGGGTGAGTATCAGCTGAACATTTCACTATGAGAAGCTTAGAATAAATTAAAAAGAAGTAAGTGTTCTTTCTGCATTAGTCTTCTATTGGTGAACTCTTCCAGTTTACATTTTAGTTCTGAATAAAATTGGATTTTAGGTTCTTATTTCGTTCCACAATGCAGGTACCTCTGAAAGACATGAGATGTGTTTCCTTACTCCTCTACCGCAGTTCAGAAATCACTGCTTATAAGTATTTGACTCAATTATTTTCATTCCAGAATCATTCTGGGATGTGACCATCAAGAAATCAATCAACTTGGCTTTCATGTCATGTCTTACCAGTCTGATTTTATTGTCAGCATCAGTTTTTCTTAAGCTTGTGCAGTTAGGTGCAGCTCTGTACACCACAGTCATGCTACTACAAACTGCAGTTTTGAACAGTTAAATCCTGTTCTTTAATGTACATCATCAAATAGTACTAGTCTACAATTCAAGTAAGAAATGTGAGAAAAACAGATTTTTGTATCCCAAATCTTTTCCAGGTCACTGAACTGGCTGAAAAGGCATGAATGTGAAACACACTTCCAGAAAGAGTTTAGGGCTTATTGATGGCAGGTGGAAGAATATTGTTTGGTTTGCAAAATGAACATGTATAGTATAAACCTTGTTAACCAAGGATAAATAGAAAACATAAATTAATAATTGTTAATAATTAATAATTTTTATTAATAAAATTAATAGAAAAAGGTGACAAACATTACTTAGTGAGAGGCAAATCTCTACAAGTTGAAAGCTAATCTATTCGGTATAGCTCAAAAAGTAGTACTCAGTAAAAGCTTATTATTCTGTTTAGCATATTGCATATTTAATACCACAGGAAATCAACACCACCAACAAAGTTGTTTTGTGTAATAATCTCTGCTCTGACTCATCTGTGTAATAGGGATTTTTTTCAATGCAGCAGAGATCTGTGAAGAAGGAAAAGACAAAGCAACAACAACCAAACTCCAGGCTTAAATTCTACATTATAAATAGATATATCAAACATGTAAAATATTCCTCAAATGACTCAGACTTAACATTTAAAAAAAAAAAAATGTAACAAGGTTAGGATCAGCCCAAATCTACAGCACATGGCAGTTAATATCCACAGAATTACTGCAGTTCAGAGGAAGTGACAGCTTCATCAAACTTCACTATGTTCCTTAGATCATCTAAGCTCAAAGTACAGTTTGCCATTTCCAAACTTAGAAGCTGGAGAGCACCAAGGAGAGCACCAACTGTGTATCAAAGAGCACAAGTTCATTGCTGGAATAATATCAAAGATGTGATACATCAGCATACCCTTTATGTTAGACTGAAAGCAACTACTGTTGAATATGCGTTTATTATTTTCCAGTTTCCCTTTATTCCTACAATCACTAAGCACCAGGGCTTTAGTAAAAGTCAAAAGTTCCATCCCTCCTTCTGTGCCAATTAGCTGACCTTTGCCAGGAAAGCACTGCTGTGTACAAAATTTATATGTCAGCAAAAGTGGAGACAATGCTGATTAATGAGCACCTAATGGCTGGAAGTGGCAGTGAAATTCATCATGGGACCTTTAAGGATTTTTTCTTAAAAATCAGATGTGCTGGATATGAGGCAGTTGTTTCACACCCTTCACTGCAACAAACTGCACAGCCTTGGAAGGGAAGAAAAGAGGGAAGGGAAGGGAAGGGAAGGGAAGGGAAGGGAAGGGAAGGGAAGGGAAGAGATTTTTCCAAAATCTTTCTGAAAATAACAATTTCTTAAATCATCGTGATATTTCCTCTCCTTTTGAACTGAGAATTAGATGGAGTCAGCTAATGCCTTACACCCTGAGGTACACAGGTTGTAAAAGATTTCTGCTTTTGAGGACGAAAGTGATGACAGCACATCCAGTCCTCCAGAAAAGGAAAATTCTGACCTCTTTTCAAATGTCTTAAATCCCTCCGCAACTCTTGTCAGCTTTGCATGATTATCTCAGTTACAGAGATGTTAAAGAAGCATAGTGTCTCAAAATTTAGGAAACTTCAGTGTGATATTTATGATCATGTAAAATAAATGAAACAGGTACTCAAGTCCAGCCCACTAATTACCCAAACTGTTCTGTAGGTCGAAACATATGTTTATGAAAATCTTTATAAATAGGAAATGGAGACTGTGAGGACTATGAGAGGGGGGTTGGAACTAGATGATCTTTAAGGTCGCTTCCAACTCAAACCATTCTATGAATCTATGAGTCGATTATTTCTTTACTTCGTGTGCATGTGTGTGTGTGTTCAATAATCTGTAATCTTCACAATAATCATAGTATCATTGAATGGTTTGGATTGAAAGGGACCTTAAAGATCATTCAGTTCCAACCCTCCTGCCACAGGCAGGGACACCTTCTATGAGACCAGGTTGCTCAAAGCCTCGTCCAGCCTGGCATTGCACATTTCTGTCATATACATGATAGCATAGCTAATAAACTAAAATAACGAGAGGTAAATGCAAATTTCACTGTTTCATTAACTTTTTCATTACATTTTTTACTTTCATTTTAATCAGCTTTAACTTTTTATGTTCAGTAGGTGTCAAGATCTGTGAACTTTGTGATTTCCCATTCTGTTTCTTGTTGCCAAGCATTTTACAGTACCTCCACTCTAAAAATGTACACCACAATGCAATTTAGTACCATGTAAATAGACACAGAATCTTTGAGGTCTGAGTTATTGCTTCTCTTCTTCACTGGCGGTGTAGCTTCATACTTATTTTTCTACAGATTATAACATATAAAAAGTATTAATATTTACCTTTCTTAGTTATTTTCCTTTCTTCTTGTTACTTTACTTTGACCCTTTAAAACCTGTTTAAGAAAGACGAAATCATTGTTTTAATTAATAAAGCAAGAAACATTGTGGTAATGGCACTTACACACTTCAAGTCAGAAGACTTCTTTCTAGCGAATTACCAAATAATGGCCAGACACTAAAACCAATCCCCAGGGTATAAGATATTTTAAAGACCTTCTCATTTACAACTTGATGTAATTTATAATCTCTAAGGATAATTTTTATTATTTTTAATTAAATACACATGCCAAAGTACTTTCTACACATGATACGAGAGAGAAATATCTTGGATCATAGAAGCTTTCATTTCCCCAGAACTAAAAAAGACAGTTTTGTAAATAGCAGTCTTTCAACAAGCAGGCTAAAGCTCTGACCCCGTTTACTCACTTAAAAGCAACTATCTGTTAGTATTTAAAATTTCAAAAATATCAATGATTCATTGGGTGAGGAAGAAAGAGAATTACTCCAAAGCATGATGGTTACAGCACTACCTGTGTCACAGCTTCAGTCCCAGCTCCAATAAATAAGTCAGGATCTTACAGAAGGAAGGACCAAGTTAAGAAAAGAAAGTGACAGCTATTTTCCCAAACACCTTGTAATTCCCTGTATTGTGAACTTCATTAGATGGTAGGAGACTTTGGCTTACAACCTGAGACCAAGGATGCCTCAAGTCAGGGTAGCAGTATACCAACAAATGTAACAATACTGCTGGTATCCACAGCAAAAGACAAGGATTATTCTGCCATAGGTGATTTTGTTCCTAGAGGAAATCTATTCCTTTGTTAGAAAATGCCTGGATGATTTGTGG
This sequence comes from Agapornis roseicollis, assembly GCA_002631895.1. NCBI lineage: Eukaryota > Metazoa > Chordata > Aves > Psittaciformes > Psittacidae > Agapornis > Agapornis roseicollis. The sequence continues at coordinate 65,358 of NDXB01000123.1, forward strand.
AAACATTGCTCAATTAAGAAACTAAACATCAAAAAACCCCAACTAAACAAAAAAATATTTATTCACATAACCCTATAGCTTATATAGACAATTCACATATAAGCTTTGTTTATATATATGTTTATACTACATGTATAAATAATACTAATAAATTAAAAAAAAAAATTTCCCCAAATGAGCAAACAAGATGGGAGATTTTCACAAGTAAAAGGATGAAAATTTATCTGGAAAAAAAAATAAATTCTTAGGAATAGAAAACATTGATCTTTTTAGTTTATTCAGTGGTGGCTTCAATCTTCTGTACAGCATTTTGCTTCACAGACTGGTATACAGACCTACATAGAAACAAATAAAAGTAGTATTTCTATCTATGGAGACAAAGTGCTTTAATAAGGCAAGAGTCCCTCCAAGGGCTGAGAATCTAATGTTCACAGGAATCAAACAGTTTAACTGAGAATCCACAGAAAGGTAAAGTACAAATATATGTTTTTACACAGAACTTATTTAACCAACTTTTTGAATGACAAAGTACTCTGAAATGTATTTGCATTCTCCAGGATCCGGCTAACTAACTAAGTATATGATGCATGAATTTGTAATTCTTACTAACAAGAGATTCATATAGATTCATATCCATATACCATAGATGTCGGTTGGAAGGGACCTTAAAGATTATCTGGTTCCACCCCCTAATCCAATTCCTTATCCACTGAGTGGTCCATCCATCTAATGCACATCTCTCCAAGTTAGAGACAAGGATGTTAAGCAGGACAGTGTCAAATTCCTTACACAAGTCCAGCTAGATAACATCAGATGCTTTTCCCTTATCCACCAATTCTGTGGATTTATCATAGAAGGTCACCAAATCTGTCAGGCATTATTTGCACTTAGTGAAGTCATGTTGACTCACCAGTCACCCTTTACTGTCCATGTGCCTTAACATAGTTTCCAGGAGGATCCACTCAATGATTTTGACTGGAACTGAGGTGGGATTGACTGACCCTGGATCTTCCTTTTTTAACTTTTTAAAAACAGGGGGGTTGTTTCCACTTTTTCAGTCAGCAAAAACTTCATTGAACTGTCACAGCTTCTCAAATATGATGCAGAAAGATGGGTTAGTCTGTGGATGCTAGAGAACTGTCTGTATAAGCATGTAGAAAGTAGTAATCCACTTAGCCAGGGTGCTTCTTGGTTTTCTAGAAAAAAATGTTTTTAGAATTGTCATATGCAGAACAGAAATACTATTGCCCAAAGGATGAGTACTTACAGAATTGTTTCCTTCTCTGACTTTTAGTTTTTAAACATTTTGCCAAATACTATAACTTTCTGTTGCAGATGTGCATTTGACTTATATTGCAAAGGGTTTAATGACCACAGAACCTGGCAGATGAACACAGGAATTTTTCTCTAGCCCTCAAGTATTCACACTCTTTCAACTCAAAAGTGATGACTGTCATGTCTTGGCAACTTTTCCTCGGTTCACTAGGCTGGTTATGTGTTACAGAGGCATGGTAAGTTACAGAAGCAGTGCTTGTAACAGAACTAGTTGCAGGAAAAGGTGAGTGAGGATTCACTCAGCACAGGTTGGACCTCACTGCTGAAAATTATGGCAATACTCTATGGAAGATGAGGCCAAGAGAATGAATTCATGGTAATATTTCATACTAAACTTTGCCAGGAAGCAGAATAGCCAAGATTCCCCCATTCCTAAATCTAAACTCTAAGGTTGGGGCTCTTCTGATTTGGAGTAATCTGTGCCTCTTCTCTGACAGGTGTTCACATTTGTATAAGCAAATAACACAGTGAGAGGCTGGGCAAGGCTGCGAAATATCTTGCTAGTGATTTTAGGCAACTAATAGCCACTTAATCATTTCTTACCAGTAGCTTTACATACATAAATAAAACGGATTGTTCTCTACCTGCTGTAAATTAAAGCTTTTTGTATATTTTGATCAGCAACACATCAAAATATTCTGTTTCTCCACCTTAAAGCTCTCTGCATGATTGCCTAGCCTTTAACAGTTGCTGGCAAAAAGGTATTCAGGATATGCTTCTATATCACAGTGTTGAGTGTATAACAAGCAGACACAGAAAAATAAGAGTAGCAGTCACCTAGACAGGCAAAAGAAGAAGCCATCATTAATATAAAAAGAGCAGTGTTGTCAGAACTGCAACAGAAGAACTTGAGCAACTATAAACTTAAGTGACTGAGCAAAGGATTACATAAATAAACATTGCTACATAAAGAACACGAAAACCCACAAAGCATTCTCCTTCAGATCTTTTTTTTTTTTTTTTTTCCTGTAGGTATAAAGCTGAAAGTCCAATCTCAGATAAAATAGAGAAACAGAAATCAAATTTTTCATCTGAAGATGGCTGAAATTTCTTTTAGGTCATGAACTGTTTCAGTTCTGTATGAACTAAACACATCTGAGCAAGAGAAGACTACAAGCAGCCAACAAGTTTCTTAACACTGCTTCAGATTTTTCTTCTCTAGTGTGCAAGAAAATAATAAGATTCTTTTTCCTAAAATCCAAACTGTCAAAAAAAGCATATATGAAAAATTAGCCAAAAAAAAAAAAAAAAAAAAAAAAAAAAAAAAAAAAAAAAAAAATTTTTTATTANCATGAGGCTGCTAACACCAACGCTGATAAAGGTATTTTACAAAAAAAAAAAAACAAAAAAAAAAAAAAAAAAAAAAAAAAAACAAAAAAAAAAAAAAAAAAAAGCAACCAAAACCACAAAAAAAGTATTTTTTTATTGCTCTTTGACACTACTTTCCTGCCCCATTCTGTAATAATTTAATACATGACAGAAGGGATTAAGGAAGTTAAAACTTATTTATAATATGCTGCACCAATAGTAAACCCAGCAACAATTTATTGGATTGAAAGTTACTTCAAACTTGTAAAAGCTGATTAATAACTTAAAAAATAGTGTCAACTTTTACTCAAAACTTTTCATCCTTTACATGTATTCTCATGCTTTTTTGAATGAAAGTGTGATTATTTACATTCATTCATCATTTTTTCTAAATTGTTTCAAGGATTTTTTGTTTATTTAGTGTGCATATGAGTATTAAAAAAGAGATTTAGAAGAACTTAGTTTTTACTAATTTCCAAAGAGAGTCTAATATCATGTGGCCTTTAGGTCTAATAACTGGAGAAAAGTGTTGATTGATAGACCAAATGAGCACCTATCCAAATCATCTAGACTTTCATCATGTTGTGTTTTAACTGGAACAACTGGCTAAGCAACTACATTTCCAAGATGATTTGTCTTTAGGCCAGTCAAGAACAAAGTTAGACTGTCTTTTCTAACAAAATTTTCATACTAGCTAGGATTCAGCTCAGTATGAAACACACCAGAAAAAGCATTTAAACAACTGTAGATAACTTCATAAAAATCTCAAGTTGAATGTCAGAGGAAACCTCACACCAGCTAATACTTTATCAGGACACATTAGCTTGAAATCAGATTCTTCCCAAATGGCTTAGACCAATTTGGATACCTCTACCCTGATAACACTTTCTATAAAGGAAAAGGCAAATGATCTTCCCTCTCCAAAAGAGATATAATGCTCTGAAATCATGTACAGGTTGTGACAATGAAGTGAGAGCCTTTCCTAGAGGGCAGTTCAAAGCAGAAGCTATCAACAGTGTTTGAACAGTGCTCCCGAAAACTGGGCCATATGGTCCATGTAGACAAGTGTAATACTTTGCAAGGTAGGGAACAGGGTTGGACGGTGTGATTAAAAGCAATCAGGATAAATCAGGAAACATCTTTATTTCTGCAGGCAGAGTTTGGTCATGCAGCTACCTAAAGTGCACCTCCCAACCATGGGTCATTTTCTCCCACACAAATCCGGGGATACAAATTGTGGCACCAGCCTGAAGTCCTTTTGAAAGTGTGATCCACAAGGAAGTATTCTCTATCTTTGTGATCAAAAAATACTTTCTTTTAAAAGATTCTGTGTCCTAAAATCCAGAAAAATAAAAATAAAAAAAAAAACTAAATGCTTAGTACACACCATATATAAACATACAGAGGCATATGTGCATTCTGTATGCATTGGTGTTATTTCTGAGCCTCAAATTTGGTTTTCAGTTCACCTACTCTGGTTATTCACTTTTTGTAATCTTTCTGCCTCTATTAGATAAAAAACAACAAAAAAAGTCTGCAAACCTACTGTGTGTTAATTAATCAATGCGGCCTTAGTTTAAGAAACAGTTTTAAACTCATTTCTTTTACTAAGTTTTCAGCTGAGCCTCAATTTTCTGCTAATAGAAAAATTATAGAAAATATGTACTACATTCTGTGTAACAAACATCTATAAAAACTGTCAAATCTTAGGCAGTAACTGTCTCTACAAGTTCATTATCTTTCCGTAAGTAAAGACCTGTGACTTGATCTTGCTGTTAAGTAGCCAAGGTGTTGCACTCAGTCTAATCACTTTTCACTTTTTCATAACAGCCCCTAATTAGTTTCCTCCAGAAAAACTTGACTTAGATTTGCTAAATTGGAATGGCAGGGTTTCCCATTCTTGACTCAATATTCAGTACAGATAGAAGAAAGACGAGTTAAATTCCCATCTGCTTTGCCATATTTAACACCCAAAATCCTCTTACAAGGCTGAAAGGAGCACATAAAGGTACAAATGCCCTTTCGTCTCTTGATGTTCTTGTGCTTAAAATTTGAGTTTCATAAATGGTATTAATTGTAATTAATACAATAGTTGTAACTTTTAATTATGCCCGCTATAATAAACTATGTATGATTAGGATGGAGCTTCAATGTGCCTCATACAGGTCATCATGGAGGAAATTTAAAGTAGGAGGAGAAAAAAAAAACAGTGAAAGTACACCCATATTCTTCTGAACTGTTTTTCACAGTAGCTACAAGATGTTAGAATTTAAGGATATATTTGGAACAGTTCTTTAAGGAAAGTTTTGAAGAGACACTATGAAAATACATGTATTACTAGGCTGACCTTTCAGATATAAAACTGCCAGTTAAAGGTGCACCTGCATAATCCAGTCCTGCCTCACATTAAATAAGAAGTCTTATATGTCTGTGATATGTCTAGTTACTGGTGAAAGCAGTAGCATCATGCTAAACCAAGCATACATGTTTGAGGTCTTAGATATTAAGTGTCTCCACAGAAAGCATGCAGGAAACATTTAACAGCCCTATAGAAGCCCACACTGGAAGCCAGGAACACATAAAGTCCTTGATCATTCCTCTAATAAAGAGGTAGAAAGTGCTTCCTAAAAGCCTGGGGAAAGCATAAGTAAAAGCAGTATAAACTACGCCAGGAAGTGTATTTATTCTAGACAATTAAGGGAAAAATGAAAAAGGTGAAGAAGTTCAGGGATGGAAGTGCACCAGGTTTCCTCCATTTACAAACAATGGAGAAATCAGGAAAGAACTTTGGCTTAGATTGAAGATAAGAATGAGAAGAGTAAATGTAATTTGAAAGGCTAGTAGACAGGTCAGTATGGCTTGCTTTTATTAATAATGTGGAGAAAGCCATTTGAGATTGTCTTAGCCTGAGGATGACATCTCTAGAAGCATCTTCTGAATGGCAGAATTTTTGCACTGGATTTTTGATTTTGATGAAAGTTAGTCTACAGCTCTGAGTGCTTATTTGTATCTCTACGCTTAGAGAAATCTGAATAATATTATCTGAATTCATTTTTTGTACAATTTATTTTCTGTTACTCATCTTTTCCTGGTTATAACCTTTATTTCCCTAATAATATATGTGATTTCTTAATATATTAAGGAAAACTATGCAGTTTTAAAAATATATGATAGCTCAAGTGTAAAACATACATGTTTAAATACTGTATTAAAAAGATCTTAGATGAGGTACCATGTTTGTAAGACTTTTTCATATTAGTGTGAATATGAAACTAGTATAATAAGACAACTGTCAAAGATGTAGGTGGCTAGCCTAAAATCTAAAATTGAGGTTGAATTAATAAGCCCATATTTCAATTATTGTCTAAACCCTCATTACCTAAGTTGAAAATTTTAAAAGATTCCCTCATGAAAATATTTTCTTATCAAAAGTGGAATCACATGTTTGAAATTACTGGTTTTTAATTCTTGCATGTGTGCAATAGTAGTACTTCGTTCTTACTCAGTGGGGATTTCCCACAGCACAAGTTAGAGATCTGCTTTTAAGGAACCTCCTTCCTTTCAGCACCAAAACTTCAAGCTGAACTATTTCACACTTTAAAGTTGCTACAAAGCCAGGTGTGGGCTCCTGCAGAATTAGCATAGCTATAAACATACACACATTGGGAGACTTTCTTATCTGGTCACTATATTAACTTCACCAAAATGAAATTGACTGCAACTAAAGCTTCAAGCTAAAGGCTAAAAATTGCCTTTCTCACTGTTATGGTATAACTTGCATTAGGACATTTTTTGCTTTGCATTTAAATTTAATGATAAGTACTACTTTTTGGCTGGTAATTACCCTGTTGGCACACTGGACCTACTCAGTCGTGGAATTAATGGACAACTCTGGAAGTATGTAAGCTCTCTGTATTTATATTGGAAATGTTTGCTTCAAAATGTGAAGGTCTAAAGTTGCCAAAGTGCAATAAGATGGAGTAACAGTGTGAAAATAAAACCCTGGGAACTATTTGCGCTACTGTTGGAAAGTTAATTGTATTACATGCAGTCAGCCAAAGTGAGACTAATACAGGGAAAAGAGATCTGTGGTGTCAAACTAAATAACCTAATTTTGCTTAAACGGCCAAGTCATTGAGTTTTATAGAAAGGTTTTTGAACAGAAATCTTAAAAACTTCAAAGGGGTTTTGAACAGTCTGACTCTTCTTGCAAGCCTGTAAGGTCTTGGCTGTCGATGTTTAAAGGGCATCTCAGAACAGAGTCTAGCCACAGTACATTAAAGCCAGTCAGAGGTGTTCATATATCTCAGTGGCCCTTTTTTCCCTCATGAGTTTTGCCTTTACATAAGGCAAAAAAGAGATAGCATTATACTCATTGTATAAATCTGAATGTTTCAGAGTCTCAAAAAAGTCAAGACAGCATTTTGAAGCAAAAAGAATGTAAATCTGAGGCACAAATATTCCACCTTAATCAGCCACTGCAAACAGGAAACTGAGAAATTAGAACCTTTTAAAAATGGGTTTATCTATCTGGCTATTAGTACTGGTAGCAGCTTATATAACATCAGACGTTTTCCCCAAAAATGGATGAAGTTAAATGAACCCTACGATAGCGTTTGACATCCTTCACTAGCATGTTGCTGAAAGAGGGTATTAGCTATAGATTGAAAATGATGCACTGCATTGTAAATGACATAAGTTTCCTAGCTTTTTCTTTTGAAAGAAAAATTCAGAAAGATGAATACTCTAGCAGTCTATGAAACAGATATAAACTTTGAAAGTGCCTGAAGTGCTGACAACAACAGCATGTACGCTTTCACTCTAGCCCTGAGTAGGGAGGATTTTGACCTGCGAAATAACAATATTTTTAAACACAGTTTCTTTTTATTTTTCATAGGAAAAATATCATGTTTTTTCTCCTTGGGGTTCATTATGTTTATCATGTTTCTTTCAAAAAATCCAAATTCTTTCTTCTGAGAGTTCAAAGAGTACAGCACTAAGTATATTAAAAAAAAAAAAAAGAAAATAAATTAAAAAAAAAAATAAAAAAAAAAAAAAAAGAGAGAAAAAAGAGTAAAGAACAAAGTAAATAAAAAAAAAAAAAAAAGAGAGAAAAAAGAGTAAAGAACAAAGTAAATAAAAAAAAAAAAAAAAGAGAGAAAAAAGAGTAAAGAACAAAGTAAATAAAAAAAAAAAAAAAAAAAGTAAATAAATGGAAAAAAAAAATAAAAAAAAAAAAACAACACCTCCCCAACCAAAGAAACAAATTAAAACCTCTGAAATATATTTTGAATTTGGGTTTAATTCATAAACCAATAGTAAGAAAGCCAGTTCAATTTTAGACATTTGACTTTCTTTCATTTTACTAGAAATTTGAAAGTGATGCCAGTGAAGATGCCAGTGGGATGGGGGAGATAACTGAAAAAGTGAGAAAACTCATGACTTAAGATAAAGACAGTTTAATAGGTAAAGCAAAAGCTGTGTGTACTAACAAAGCCAAACCCAGCAAATTCTCCACACCTTATTCCATACTATTTACAACATGCTTAGGTCCCACACTATCCAACACATCCTCATTAAGCACCACCCCCCATTCCATCCTTTGATATAGAACTCAGATATCATATCCTTAGTCTATGGACCACCCTTGTGAAATGTCCATAAAATGGCCAGAAATGTCCACAGAATATCCATTGAGTTCATTTAGTCTGTGACCTTTGGCTCCATTGCTATGGTGGTCATCCAGGACAGGAGAGATTGTGTGTTGCATGGAGTTACTGGGCATCAAAGCCAGCTCAGGTTGGGTCCTTGCTGCACTTGCACTGCTTCTTGTAAGGTTGCTCTTCCATTGGTTCAGGTGGTTTCTGCTATAGTAATTCCTACAACATGCAACTCAAATCATGGGTTACTGCAAGTTAAAGGTATTTCCATTACAGTCTTCACACCTGGACATTTTGGACTGGACCATGGGGTTTAACATTGCAATGAACTCTTCTCCTTGTCCCTGCTCTGACTGTTACCTCTTTTCCTGTGATTTGTAACTTGGAAAAAGAGATCAGCCACCTCCTCTCCTCCATCCTGGTTTCAGACAGCTGTAAGTTCCTTAGCTGTATCTGCTCCAAAAGGAGCCACAGTGTCTCAGGGGTGTGCCTGCTGTGGCATAGACTTACCCACAGCCACAGTTGCTTTGAGGTGCAGCTGTTCCATCATGGCCTTCTCCATTGGCAGCAATGTCTTCAGACATGTATTAGTTATAGTGTGGCCTTAACAACAGCCATAGTCCCTTCAGAAGTAAACCTGCTTCAACATAGCTGCAGTCCCTCCAGGGAAGCACCTGCTCTGTTGTGGGCTTATCCATGTCCACACACTTTGAGGTGTTCCAGCATGACCTTGTGCACAGCCACTGATGCCTCAAAGTGTACCTACCGCAGCATGGACTTATCCACAGCCACTGATGCTTTGAGTTGTACTTTATTCAGTGTAGACTTACCTGTGGGCCACAATCCTTTCAGAAGCATACCTATTGCGGCAGAAGTATAACCATGGCCCCAGGCACTTCAAGACGTACCTACTTCAGTGTGGACTTATGACCTCAGACACTTCAGGGTGTCCTGCTCCCATGTGGATTCATGATAGGTCACAGATTCATGATAGGTCACAGCTCTCTTGCTTTGAGTTCTTACTACATTTCCAGACTGTCAAGTAAAGCAGCACAGAAACAGCAAATATACCTTGTCCATCTGCCAGCCCAGGCATGTTGCTGCTGATGCTGCTATCAGAATGTCTTCAGGCACAGCAAAATAAGATGAGAAGCACTATAGCATGCAGCATAAGCAAAAAGCAGCCACTAACAGTCACTGGGCTCTAATAAACTGTGTGGCAAGAAAGCCCACGGCAAGCAAGAAGTTTGCCTGTTAATAGGTAAACAGCAATAACATCTATGAATTCAATTTAGCATATTCCAATCAATCCTGTTATTATGTCAGATCCTTCAAGCCCCGTCTTATGTGCCCAAATGGATTGCTGTGGTTTAACCCCAGATGGTAACTAAGCCTCACAGTGTCATTCTCTCACTTCCCCTCAATGGGATGGGGGAGAGGAACAGACGGGTCAAAGTGAGAAAACTCATGGGTTAATGTAAAGACCATTTAACAGGTAAAGCAAAAGCCACACATGCAAGAAAAGTAGAACAGGGAATTCACCACTTCCATCAGCAGGCATATATTCAGCCATCTCCAGAAATGCAGTGTATCACATGTAAAAGTTACTGAGCATGATGTCATCTGGTTTGGGATATCCCTTGGTTCAGCTGGGGACAGCTGTCCTGGCTGTGTTCCCCACAGATTCTTGTGCATCCCTAGACTGCTCGCTGGTGGGGTGGGTGAGAGGCAAAAACGGCCTTGGTTCTGTGTAAGCACTGCTAATCAGAAATAGAAACACCCCTGTGTTATAAATACTGGTTTTAGCACAAATCCAAAACATAGCCCCATACAAGCTACTATGAAGAAAATTAACTCTATCCTAGTCAAATCCAGCACAGGGTTTTACACGAAGCTTCAGGCATATAAGTAGTCCTAAACTCTGGCATCTTTAACTGAGAAACACTATCATAGCAAGAAGGCAGATGACAAATTGGGCAAAAAAATGAAGTATGAGAAAATACATAAGATGGTAGAACAGTTGGGGCAGTAGTGGGAGACAGAATTGTCAGCAAAATATATTAAGTCTTCTCTACCACACAGTTGTTCATGCTAGACTAATAGTTTCATCCATCTATGAACACACCTTTGTTCTTGCATTCTATTCTACTGCAACTGAGTGAAGTCATTGTTATGCCTTAGGTCAGGAAGAAAACATTACAGCAAAACTTGCAAACAGAACATCTCTGCAGGTGAATTTTGGAGAAATGAATACTGAGTGGTTGTTATTAACTGCTTTCTGACACTTCCCTCTTGCAGTCTATGCAGTATTAAATGGACATTTGGCACAAATGTTTTCCATTAAATCTCCAGAGGAATGCAGTTCTTTCTCCTGTTCTGTGTTGCCAAGTGTCCCCAGTTCCTCTCTTCCAGTATGAACTCCCATATGCCAGCTTCTAAACCATGGCCTTTCTTCTTTTCCTGGCAGCCGGTGTGGGTGGAGCAACCAAAGAAGACAAACTTGGCAGCAATTAAAGAAGGCATTTCTATGTGGTAACATTGTATTATCAGTCTTTCTAGAAGGTGTACAAATATTACTATTGAATGTCAATTTTCATTATAGCATGGTATATTTTATTGGAAAAAAAACAAAAAGATGCAATCTTCACTACCCTGATTGCATCACAAATCCACACTGAAAAACCAAGGCCTATGTAACATGAAGAAATTTTCCTAGGCAATCTCTGTGGGAATAAAAGGCTAGTATAATAATTCTACTCTGAGCAACAAGAACTTCAAGTAACATCAAATGAATTTATGCTTTACTACACAAGCTAATCATAACAACTGCAAAATATTCAATATGCTGATTGAATATTTTGGATTGTATCAGCTTGGTTTATTATCCTCCCTGCACCTTTTATCATCTGCTCACATACCACTGATAAAGAAAGGAAAATGATGTAGGCTCCCATGTTATTTCTCTTTTTTATACGATTGACAGAGCATACTTACATGTACATGATATTTTATGGATCAAAAAGATGTATCATTGTAAATACCTCATAAAAAATCTGTTACATATTTTTAGAATTTGGAGAATGGTTTCTGATAGATTCATTGTCGGTTCATGTCTCCAGAGAAAAAGATCATGGATTTTAATGAGAACATAGATACAAATAAGTTTTAATGAGAGTTCCATGGTAAAAATCATCTTTGAGAATTCAGAGGGTATTCAGAATGATGCTTTCTTTGGAGAGTTGTTTTCATTCAAATGCCAAAAACTGATTTGGGTTAAAATATTTGAATGGTTGTTTCCAAAAGTTAAATTTGTATTTTAAGGAATATGCTTATGAACCTGATCTGCATTCTTTCACTTCCACTTATGCCAGTTTTACTCAATATGAAAATAACTCTTTGAATTTTAATCTGCTGAAAATACTTTAAAAAAGATATATGTTGAAATACTGGCTTCTAACAACTCAGATTTTTAATGAACCTTTAAATACATAAAATTATTTTTTTTTTAAGGCAGAATATTTCAGATGTATATTACTGGATTTAAAATTATACTTAAATAACTCTTAATCATAGAATCTATCATAGAATAGTTAGGATTGGAAAGGACCTGAAGATCAACCCCCTGCCATAAGCAGGGACACCTCACATTAAACCATGTCACACAAGGCTTCGTCCAATCTGGCCTTGAACACTGCCAGGAATGGAGCACTCACAGCTTCCTTGGGCAACCCATTCCAGTGCCTCACCACCCTTACAGGAAAGAATTTCTTCCTTATATCCCATCAAAACCTCTCCTGTTTAAGTTTGAACCCGTTACCCCTTGTTCTGTCACTGCAGTCCCTAATGAAGAGCCCCTCCCCAGCATCCTTAGGCCCCCTTCAGATACTGGAAGGCTGTATTGTTTATGTATTCATTTTTTATTTTTTTTTTTTCATTTTTCAACATAGCTTCTGCTGCAGTCAATCTCTTAATTATAGAATCATAGAATCATAGAATAGTAAGTGCTGGAAAGTACCTTAAGATCATCAAGTTCCAGCCCCCCGCCACAGCATTTTCTTTATATGTACTTACTATCCAATTTTTCTGTTGTCTCTTTCATGTGTATGTGTGTGGTTGGTTTTGTTTCCTTTTTTTTTTTTTTTTCCATACATTTGTTTTGGTTTTTTTTTTTTTTTT